>JAOPHQ010004874.1:142500-158456 GCA_030340625.1 Merluccius polli
CATCGCCTCCAGCTCTCTTAACGTAACAAAGGGTGTTTGAGGCCAATGTGATTGATTCTGTATCCTTATAAATACCTACGGTTGTTAATTGATGATTCTCTCTCTCTTTTAAGCCTCACATTCAGCAACTTCAGCTGCTGCTTTGATGTCTCCGATTGACTATGGTGATGTTTTATATATGCATTTAAATATGCATGCATCTTCTCGATGCCTTCACTAATGAGATACTGCACCATTGAGGTTTATTACAAATGTAAAGGCCCTCTCTCACTATTGCTCTTTGTATGCTAGGGTTGGTTTGCCCTGCTTGGTCCATAGATTTAATCACTGGTATGTCCTTATTTTTATATAAGCCAATTCTTAACTTGCTTCCTTCATATCTATGTGCATTTATCTGAAAAACACCGGATGCTACCGCCTCCGCTCTGTGACATATTCGCGAGCCTCACTCTTGCTATCTGTCCCCATCGTCCGTCTTGAAACGGGGAAAAGGGCGTTCAGGTCGGCCGCTCCTGCAGCTTTGAATTCGCTGCAGACTGATTTGGGGTTTGAAGGACGTTGTGTGTGTCCACAAAGACAAACGGGCCGTTTTCACAAAGACAAAGCGAGAGCCAGAGATAATACAGGGACAGAGTCTTACCTTCCAGGACAGTGAGCTTGGCGCTGGTGTTGATCTCCCCCACGCTGTTAGCAGCCGTGCATTCGTACATGGCCTCGTCCCGGTGGGTCCGGAGCGGCTGGATGCGTAACACTGAGCCGTTGTCAAACTCAATCACCTAGTGAGAGAGAACAACAACACTTATTATTATTACTTTGTGTCATTCCTTCTGTGAAGTTGGTCAGAAAGTAGAAAGACATTGCTTATAGTAACCAGGGGTTAATATCGACCTTCCTCATTGACTTTCAAAGTTTCATACGTAGTTTTAAATGTGTAACAGCAGGTAGTATTTGTGTACGCTCATATTGTTGTGTACAGGCTTATCATATACAGTATATATATATATATATATATATATATATATATAATATCTATAGACCTGGGCAGTGTGGTTCCTCTTCAATCCCCCCCATGTTGAACCCCATATCACGATAAGGTTCATCATCATTGATGAGGGAAGAGATTATTATTATCAGAAACTGCTGACTCAGCTGTCTAAATGAACCAAGGTAGGGTAGAGTTGAAATGCATCATGGGAATAGTAGTTCTTGTTTGTTTGTTTGTTTGTTGCTTGGTGGGATAAAGTACAGTACAGTCTTGTACCCGTTATGTTTCTCTCGTTTCTCCTAGTTTTCAAAATGAAAGTGTAATTTAATTACGCTGAACTACGCCCTTGTCAAAAAAAAAACAGACCTGCTGAATAAGTAGAACCACTCAAACTGAGCTTTCTCGGACCTCGCCTGATTGCTTCTAGAAACCACCGGGTCTCGGCGTGACCATGTGACCCATGTCTATACATGTGGGTGTATCTAGGGCGTACACCTTCAACCCATCCGTGGTTCATTTGGTTCACCTGGTGTGAACGCGGTAACAGTGTAAGTTTGCTTATATTGAGGATGGATGTAATAGAAAAAAAGGTAAAATCTTGATTATTGGTATTGGATGTAAAATGCACAAAAGTTAGGTGAAAACGGTTCATCGTAAGTCATCATGTTGGTGGAGGAGGTGAAGACTGTAAGAATGTCAGATAAGCTCTTCTCCACCACCAGCCTCTACTCCCTTTGACATTTTCATCTTTATCTTTTAAGAAAGGTCATTTTTGCATCTTCTCATTCCTTTCCAACCTTTAATTGCTTGTGGAAAAATCATCATTTGAGTTCAGATGAGGTCATTTGCTTTTATTATGACCATGTTTTTCACTATTGCTTTGATAAAGATGTATGCATTGTTAATATAAATGATATAACTACTCCTATTTAGTCTTCCTTTTTAGCATATTCTGTCATATTATATTATGTCTAATGTCAATCAAGGTTTAATGCCAAAATCCAAAGCATTCAATCCAAGAACTACTACTTCACTAACAAATGCCTCAGTAGGACTCAACATCTCCACACCAGAGAGTGAGTGGATGTGTGTGTGATAAGCCTGAGTGGGTAGCGGGTATTCGAGGGGGCCGAGGACCCGAGGGGTCACCGCAGTGTCTCTTTAGTGTGAGGAGTGAGGACACAAGGAAACACATTCTTACTCTAATGAAGCTCTAGGAAGTACACGAAATAGCTTCCTGTCTAGAAATCGTGGGGTTAAAGACATGACCCCCCCCCCCCCCCACACACACACACACACACACACACACACACACGCATGCACACACACACACAGACACACACACACACACACACACACACATGTTTGAAGCATGCTCATATTGACGTCAGCCGGGCCGTCTTTGTGCCACTTGTACAGCGCTAGCAGGCAGCTAATGAGCCCCCCCGCTGGCTTGGACTCATGTAAGTCCTCTTACTGAGCACAGTGCAACAGCCCGGACCAGGACCTGCACTGCTGCCTCACACAGCTACTTTACATTAACACACACACACACACAACCTCTGTGTGTGTGTGTGTGTGTGTGTGTGTGTGTGTGTGTGTGTGTGTGTGTGTGTGTGTGTGTGTGTGTGTGTGTGTGTGTGTGTGTGTGTGTGCTATGGTTGCCTATTGCACTCTGCTAATAATACTGATATATATATATATATATATATATATATATATATATATATATATATATATATATATCAGATGTCTGATCATAGCTTGTAAGCTGCCTACTTCCAAACCCTAAAACTGTTTAATTATTTGTATTTTGAAGATCTGAATATATATATATATATATATATTCAGATCTTCAAAAAAAAAAATATATATATATATATATATACTGTATATTCAGATCTTCAATATATATATATATATATATATATATATATATATATATATATATTCAGATCTTCAAAATACAGCTTGAGAATCAGTAATGATTTGCTTGGAGTTGGTGTGTGTGTGTGTGTGTGTGTATATATGTGTGTGTGTGTGTGTGTGTGCTGGGAGACACAGACAGACAGACACACACACACACACACACACACACATACACACACACACACACACACACATACACGTTACCTCAAAGCGTTGGGAGCTAACTTTCTTCCCTTTCTTCATCCAGGTGATGCGGGGCGGAGGCTCCCCCAGCGCCTGGCACACGAAGGACGCCACGCCTCCGGATATTCCTATCTGGTCGTCGGGGGCTTTGAGGAAGCTGGGCAAGCCTTGGACAGCAGACAGACAGGAACAGACAGACAGAGAGAGAAGAGTTACAGACGATGGTAAGACATGAAGAACTGAGCGTAGACGTCCACACAAAACTCTTCATTAAGTGAAAAGCACAACCATAGAAATGTGGCAAATAATAAATCATAATTTGACACCATGGTCAACAATTGGGGAATCTATTTGATTGTATCGTTTATTCCCACTCATTGTTGTTTAACGACATTGTGATCAATGCCATCGCCTTTGTTGTTTTACCGCATTGCTTAGTTTTATTTTATTGTTAAAGTACACAAGTTGAAAATACTTATTAATGCTGGAGCTGCTATGTATTAAACTCGCTGCCGACCTGAGGGACGCCTAATACCGCTGCGCCTCCATAACACCTTAACACCTTTTGGTCCGATAGCAACAAATGTGAGGAATGTCATGCTATCCTATTATATAGTGTGCACTTCTGGCTGCGGTTCTCCTGGGGCCAAACATAATTGAAAATATGAGGCCGCAATCTTAATAGCTGTTGACTCGCTGCAAACATGCAGACTTCTTGAGCGAGCAGATAAGAAGTTTGTCAGCGACTTTGAAGCATTTATAGGGAAATTGGCTCAAGTATGGGCAAATACTGTTTTCAATGCAAGGCAGTAAATGGACCATCATGACGATATCATTACAATGAGCTTGAAGACAGAGTTATAGCAGCAGTATAGTACAGTCTGAGTTATAAAATGATCTTGTAGGACAGTGATACTATCTACAGTTTTCATCCTCGATTAAATATTGAAGAGCTCAGAATCACATTATTATTATATGATGATCATAGATATCATATGATACAGATCTTCATCCAGGCAACATTCGGTCAACATGTCCCCGTATTAAATAAACCCTGAACAGAGATGATGAGGTTTAGGATGTATATGACTGGTTAACGCAGAGGTAATGATGTTTGTCTTTACAGTAAGATATTTCACAATAAATGTGAAGTTATGGGCTATTAGATACATATGCGCAAAGCACCTTTTTTTATATAATATAGCATTTAAATAGCATAATTATTAACCATCTGTTGTTCCCTTGGGCCAGAAGGTTTTCTGGCTTCTACCAAACGCTCTCCAAAGACTTGACTTTGCTTCTCAAAGTGAAGAACTGAACAGCATACTGATTTTCTTAGTTTGTGCGTGGGTGTGGGTGTGTGTATGTGCGTGCGTAATGTAAATACATATTGTAGCTCGAATCATGCCGGTTGGAATGAGATTATTATTGATCTCCACACACTTTCAATAACTCAAATCAATCTGAAATTAAGTTGGACTTCACAAGTCCAATTCAAATGCAGCTTTTTAACAATCACCCTTTCGGCATGAACGGCGTTGTGACGTACCTAAAAGTAAGGTCCAATATATATATATATATATATATCGTGTTTATGCTTGAATGAAGGTATACAACGTGTTTGTGGTATTGCAGCGTTGGTGTCGTGTTGTAATACTCACTTTCTGCATCGGCCAGCACCATCAGCCTGGCTAGCAGCATGCAGACGGGGGCCCAGAGACCCCGGACCGACATCCGTCTGAGACCAGGGGCCCAGAGACCAGGGGCCCAGAGACCAGGGGCCCAGAGACCAGGGACCCAGAGACCAGGGGCCCAGGGACCAGGGGCCGACGTCCGTCTGAGACCAGACTGCATGTGTGCACTTCCTGCTGGTCCAAACTTCAGCAGATGGGCTATGAGCTCACAGGATGTGAGAGTGGCACCTGGGAGTGAAGCGCAGCGATGTTAGTGGTGGTGGATGTGTCCACTGTGAGGCGGTCTTGTTGGGGGACATGCTGAGACATAAGTCCCCTATTGCTCCATTCACTGTGTGGCTCAATACGTATAACATGTGCTGAGTATGGTATTCATTTAATACTTGAGCTTAGCTAAGGAATATCATACCCAGTGATACTACAGTGCAATAACCCAAAGAAATGCTAACCAATCTGTAAAACATCCATTTTTACTTCATAAAAATCTAAATATGGTATCTATTAGCCAAACGTCATAATCTTGTTATATAACTTTTTGTTGTTGTTTTTCACATACATCAATAATTCTCTTATGACTAGTTAGACTGTGTTTGGTAAAGGTTTGATATTGCCCATCTTTGACATTTCTGACAGCATTGATATTCCTGCATGTGAAATTAAAAAGGTTCAAGGCACAGTATGGGGTTGATGGGAGCGGTTACCGCAGCTTCACATCTTCAGACTTTAAGTCAGAGCAGACGACAAACACAAACACACGGCCCATGTTGTCTGGCTGTTTGGCTGCATGGCTCTTTTTGCAATTATTAGGTAAGAAAACATTTTCTGTGTCTTTAATGTGGTTATTGACAATGTAAATATAACTTGTAATTGGGGAAATGTTCTATTTTATCGACTTATTTCCACTTGGCGACATCATCAGAGTTGTAACAAATAGCTATTTTATTTTTTTAAAGGATACAAATGAAGTTGCACACATGAGTCCTAGATGAGTCCATGTAGTGAGACTATATGAGAAAGGCTTTACAGTAGAGTTGGCCAGAGCTAAACCAGTTGGCTGCAGCGGTGTGTGTTCACACACTCTCCGTTCCCGGATGATGAGTTCTGCACAATGTGGCCGGCGGCTACAAAGCGCTCCTCACAAAGGGTCCAGTCGTCTGCTGTCTCGGAGACGTGAAGCTGCGGTAACCGCTCCCATCAACCCCATACTGTGCCTTCAATCTTTTTAATTGCACATGCAGGAATATCAATGCTGTCAAAGATGTCAAAGATGGGCAATATCAAACCTTAGCAAACAGAGTCTAATTAGTCATAAGAGAATTGTTGATGTATGTGAAAAAGACAGAAGTCAGTTCTATAACAAAATTATGACTTTTGGCAAATGGACTTTTGGCCTCCAGCAAAGTCATCCATCCTCTATATAAATGATTTCATATCTTCTGTTATCTTTGTTCTGTCTTCTGGCATCAACGTTCAATAATATTATCTCCACCCAGACACACACACACACACACACACACACATACACACACACACACACACACACACACACACACACACACTTGACATCCACACCTGTCAGCTGAAACAGAATGATTTACAGTTTGAAGTGAAATGTATGCGCCTAAACCAATATTTGATTTGACTTGTGTGACTGTTATTACTGCAATACAAACAAACGCCAGAGCAACTCAAGGTAAACACACACACACACACACACACACACACACATTCAGGAGGTCTGTTAAGGGAAGGATAGGGCATAACTAGTGTATTTGGGATGTTTATGAAACTTAAACGGTAAATCGTTTCCCATCAATTGTCACATGAATATCCTTTTAGTGTTTGGGCCACTACTACATATATGTTGTGAGATGAGGCACAACACTTAACAGAATCCAGAAGTACAACCCCTATAATATTAATCGGTTGCACAAAGCGGTGCTGAATGCCGCTGGAATTAAATACTATAACGACTTCCATTCGTTTTCATGGCGGCGGCGTATGCATTACATCGGGGGAAGAGGGAGTAGGGTGCGGTTTTAATGGCTTAACAATGACTGTCGTGTGCACACACATACGATATCCGATCACAAGTGTTGTCAGGTGATAAAAGCTACATTGAAATGACAAAAGTACTACAGAGGCCCGAGACTTTGATAGGAGAGCGCGTCCAATGTGTGTGAGTTGGGAGGGGGGGGGGGGGGGGGGGGAGATTGTGTTTGGGTTCAGGCTAAACTGTGGTTTTGGTTATTCACTCTTGCCTGTGAGGAACCTCCTTTTCCAACCTCTCTTGTGCTTTTCCAGACCGGCTTTGTTCACACAAAGGACAACAGTCCCATCAGTAGTTACTGTTCATTCCTCTCCTCTCCATTCATGTGCTGATGGATCTTATTTAGGTAAAGCACTTTTGGATTAAAAAGGCACATATTCATATATATTATTACTATTCAGTTATACATAGTACATACTTGTTATTAGTCTAATTTCTATGGTTGTTGTTATTGTTCTTATCATTAGTAGTAGCAGTATTATAAGAAGCGTTAGTATTATTGCTTCAGAATATTATAATAATACCATTTTTAATTTCATTAGCAAAATGTAATGAGTTGAAAAGTGCATGTGACAGTATACTGGTGTCGCAATAGGACTGCACACTATAGAGTTTAAAGGTTTATCATATCACAAATGATACGTTAGATTTATGATGGGTCATATGATACATTTGATATGTAGGCCAGTGCAAGTTTGAACAAAACGATAAATCATATGCAATCTGCAAGTTCAAATAAAAAACATCCAAATATCCAAATACCTTTACATTCATATCAAGGTCAAGTTTGGTATATTCCCTACACATTATAAGGACTATTCAGCTGCCTATTCAATTGGCATATTTCCAAAGCCATCATCATGAATAAACAGGCTGGACACTGGATGCTTTAAAACAGAGATACATAAACACATCTTTAACTTATTCTGTTCATTTTGTTTTGTCAATTTTGGTTTGAAAAAATGGGATTTGAAAAAATGTCCCACGGTGGTCATATTGTAGATTATGTTACATAGTTCTGATATTCGACCCTAACCTTGAATCTACTGCCAAGTTGGCTCATAACTTAACAGCTAACTGTCCACAGCACATTTTGAAGTGACATGAAACGACAGGAACACCTTCCATAGGAGGCTGTAGACGTCATCTGGCATCATCTGGAGGTTGGGTGAAGGTACCAGAAGAGCAAAAGATACCGGCTGTGAGATTCCTTTGGGGATGTCCCATCCTCCAGCTCACGCTGACACCGAGTGGAGCACAAACTTTCTAGTCTTCAATACTTCCTCCTCCTCCTCGCAGAATCAGCGCACAAACAGCTTAAAAATAGAGACCACAGGCTACACAAAGACAGGATTAGCACCATTAGTGGGAGGAATTTCGGAGGCAATTAACCTGGCCTGCCTTGAGCCCTCGCTCAGATTCCAGCATATGGCGCCAGCAGATGGATGGGGTATGGAGGAGACGTGACAAAGGAGCGGTGGGGCAGCGAAGGCACCCCACACGCCCAAAAGATCAGATGTGTGAGGTCAAAAGCGACGCGTGACTCCGTAAAACCACCACCAGAAATACACTCGGAAATAGGCGCTCACTTTCAGCTATTTTAACAACGAGGCTGTTGCGCCCCATTTACCCCACATTCACACTCAGGAGGACGATTATAATCACCAACGGTTTTGTGAGACTCGGTAGTTAACTCCTGAAATGCATAAGGAAGAGCAATTTGTTCTGTAGCAGACAATAGTTCAAGAGACAAAATGCCTCTCAATTTGCTCTGTGTATACAAGCCCCTCTAATCTCTCGTCAAAATCGCAAAAACGGTTGTGAGGTTGTGAGGTTGTGACGGCGCACAGAGAGATGTTTCCTCCATCTGAAGAAGAGGCGGAAAGAGACACAGACAACCGACCATTGTGAAAAAACTACCACCGCTTTTCAGCTTGCAGCTCCGGTAGTGTAAGGTACATTCAACCCAGACTGACCCGCCGAAAAGTGCTGTCACACACAAGTCACACACTTAGCTCATACATCACTGGTCCTCAATATAACGCCTCAGTGTTATACACACGTTTCTCTGAGACATTTGTTCAGTTTGATCCATTTTGCATATATAAGTTTAGTACAGAGTGTCTGAAAAGTGTAAGTACTTACTGATATCATGATTCATTCAGCACTATGGCATCCCATAGAAATAGAGAACTGGTCTCCTTGAAGTTCCTCTAATTAACGCCATGGCGCTCCATATAATATCCTTTGGCCCGGAGAACAAGGAGGAGGTTTTTTTGGCGGCCCGGCTCATCCACAGGTCAAGTAGAGTACAAAGAGGCGGGAAAGCAGATCTCACGGGTGTGAGCGATCCGACCGAGCCGCAGCCACCTTCTAGCCGCACGGTCAACCATGCACTGGCGTCCTCACAGCCGGGGCGTGTTTGCTGGCACGGCCGAACGCGAACTGTCTGTTCCCCCGGAGCAGCCGGAGGTGAAAAGCCCCCGCGACACTATGTGGAGGGATAAGCAAGAAAGAAGCCGAGTGTCTACCTCCATGATATCACAGGTGTTAGGTTTCACCTGAGGCAGAGGGGGGGGGGGGGGGGGGGGGGGGGGAAGCCTTAAAAGGCGAGCCCTCGTTTTTTTTGTCTGAGCCAGTGGCTGGTTTTGAAAGTGTCAGCTTCAAAAACCCGCTGAAAGTAACCGCTCCTCATTACTCTTCTAGACACAGAGTTTTCCTCGGCGTGGTAATAATAATTTAGTATTAAATATATTCCCTCCAAGCTGGGATTCAGCAATAAACCCGTGGACAGCGGGAAAACACAGTTTAACTAGCAAACACTGAAACCATAAGCATGACTGACTATCTCCAGTTTTTAATGTTATATGTGTTCTCGGTGGTTCTCGAGGGAAAAAGTGGAATTAGAAAATCTGTGGCTATACTATAAGCCGGGTTGACAATGGACAACATGCAAAAAGCAGGGAGACACCCTGAACAGGACACCGGTCCACCAGAGGAGCATTATCTCACTGTGCAGGAAAGAGTTCAGCTAGGAGACGAGAGCGCCAGCCCACTGTGGTCCCCCCCGAAAAAACAGTACACAGAATTAAAAGATGTAACGTATATAGTGGAGGTTTCTGTACACAGAAGACCGGCCTTTGTGAGAATGCAACAAAGGGGCCCATTGAGACGCCGGTGAACACGATATCGTTGTGTTACTCCTTTAGTGTATGATTTCCTCAATATGAACTGGTGCAAAGGGAGCAATTTCAGGAGTCTTCAAAACATCGACAACAAAGCCGAGGACGGCCTGAAAGGAAATTAACATCCGTGGAGCATAACACCTTGTCTCTAATTTAATTTCAAAGTGAGGGGGGGGGGGGGGGGGGGGGGGGCAGAGGAAGAGCACACACACTTCACACAGTATGGTCACCACACAGCGTCTCACGAGGATCCTGGGACTGACACACATTCGGTTGTTGCAGGCGGTCTCCACAGAAGAGTGGAGTATATTAGTGGAGGAATTCATAATTGTCATCTTCCTGCTCGTTCATTTCCCACATTACAAACAGTGAACTTCTCTATCGGGTTACGTTTGCTGGTATTTACGTTCTGCAAGCATGGCTTGAGCTCGGCTGCAAAACTGTAACTAACCCTAAACTGTTGTTTTTGCATAATATTAACGGCTTCATAGAAACCTTAACCCTATTAAAATGATGACCTAAACAGACACTCGATCCATTGCCTTTTATTTAAGAATATTAGCTTGCAACTGAACTATCATTCAATTTTGATAAGACTAAAATGTATTATGAGTATTATGTGTGTATATGTATTATGTGTATTTATTTGCTTTCAATTCTGAATCTGAATCATGGATATCAAATTCCATCATTTTCAGCTTCCGGTGATCCTATAAACACACCAGACCGCCACACCGTTCATTAACAATTACCAAATGTAATTACTTTCAATGTCACAGATTACGACACATGTGAACAGAACAGAAACAGATGGCTCACAGTCGCGGGGCCAGCGATGATACGCACGTGCAGCAACACATTAAAACACACTTGGACCATTATACGGTGCGTGTGAGTGGGGCATGGGAGACCGGCGGCGCTGCAGTCGGGTCCGCCTCACACCTGTTGTCCAACCAGCTTACTGCAGCTGTTCCACCGCCGCAAACCGCGTGAGAAAAACTCGCCGGCGCCACGACATTAGCCGAGAGACAGAGGTGTGACAGCTTTGCCTGTGTTTTTCGAAATTGCACTTGGCAACGCAACCGCTATTTATCTGTACTGTCAACGCTGCCTGTGGAGTTATGAAGAGAGACGGGAATCAGAAAAGAGGAGAAGAGACCAAAACTTCGCCTCCCTTCCTTCCCTCCCTCCTTCCCTCCTTCCCTATGTTTCTCCTCCTTTGACAGGGGTTGCATTCACGCACCTGCGGTGGAGCTGTGATGTGATTGACAGGCAAGTTGGATTCCTGGAGCCAATCAGGGGGAAGAGATGCCCTGATTTCCTTCTGGATCAATAAAAGTCTTATCTCCTCTTATTGGTCGGAAATGAGCCGGGAGCGGCGTGAAATCTAAAATGTCTCCTCGCCTTGATGCATGCTTGCAGGTTTTCTCAGACTATTTTTTCCCACAGATGCTCTGTATTGTGATGAGCTTTGATTTGAAAAAAGACAGTGGAGATAATATTGGACTACGAAGTTTGTGCTGGGCTGATTAAACAAAACTGAGGTGAAGATAAATAAAAATGTGAATCCTGCCGGATGGAGACGACAGGCTCATTTGAATCAAAGTCTGAAGGCGAAGATAGTTATCTGTTGAAGTTACAGGCGACCACAGCCAGCAAAACATTGTCGCAGTTTCCAATTCACTTTCCCTCTATCTCCTAAAACAATGCTTCAAAAAGATCATTTGAGTGACCGGTAAGCAAATTTGAACACGTACACTCAGGGCTATTTCAATTTTCACACATATACAGTCATTAGGGCTCAGGGATATATATAAAACAGTAAATTGAATGCGGCCTTCTTAGGGGACCGTCTCATGGTGCGACCGGAGCAGAAATGCCCAAGAGAGCAGCAGATTGCTGGGCTCCCGATCGGCGCCAGACCCAGTGGGTCACATCCCCTCCGAGGCGGCGGCTACAAGGCCCCACTCCTGTCCAATGTCCTGCTCACAGCCAGTCTGCGTGGACGTGGTGGTGGGAGGTTTTGTCACACTCGTAGAAAAATACTCTCTGCGGCTTTCCAAATCACAGCGGTGCACAGGGCCCTGAACATATGCTGATGATTCACGTATCCTCCAGTTTATATTTTCACTCTCTCATACGTGTTGAAGAGTCGAGACACGAGACCAAAGCGGTGAGGTTTGAAACCGGTTTTCATGGGTTGCAGTATAAATACTGTGCAGTTATCGCACGTCACGGTGGAAACGAGCTCGCCAAATAGCAGAGTCCGACTCAGCTGTTGTGTACAAATGTTTGTGTGTCGTTGCAAAGAGGGCCAAAAGCCGAAGGGCCATAATGTCGGGCCAATATCTGACGTCAACCGTTGAATCTTATTCATATCACCACACGAATAGTAAAGTGTTGCTTAGTTACTTCATCATTAGTTCATGTAATAAACTCCCTCTGGAGATCCCTTCCTGTGCCCCACTGAAAGGTGTCTATCATGTGTATTATTTTACATGTGGTTGTCTTTGGGGCATGGAGACTTGGATCTAAAAGTGTGCATCCTTGGCATCGCTATCAACGCGGTCACTCCTCTCCTCTCCTCTCCTGTCCTCTCCTCTTGTTTCCTAGAAGCCACACCTCCTCCTCCCCTTTTGAATCATGCACATTCATTGTTTCACCGAAGACGCTCGGTGGATAATGCTGCCTGTGTGTGGCTGCCAACTGGGTGCTGCTCAAGGCTGATAGGCGCATGCGAGCACTTTCCCATTCAGAAGTAGGGAGAGTTTGATCATAAATATGCTAAATGCAAGATGAGGTTTGTTGCAGTGCAGCAGAATCATAATGATTTTTCTTCATTGGTGATAATTCATTGCATTGTCTATATGAATGTTTTCCAACCTGTGGTCCGCGTACCACCGGTGGTCCGCCAGGGTACTGCAGGTGGCATGGGGTGTTATTCATTGAAATAGACCAATTTAAAATGTTAGGAAACATGATATAGATAATTGAAAATAAATATATTATACATATTGTTAAGTAAATATAGTATTATGGCTTGTCATTGTTTCATTTCATTGTATATGTATGTTTTCCATTGTAATGCTTTCCTTGGAGGTTTTGTGTTAATTTGTGTTTTCTAAAAACAAACCCACTGTGTCCTACTGGCTATGTTTTGCAGTACTAATGGTGTAAAAAGTGTCATTTATACACCATGTATACATAAAGTGGTAGCCTTCACCTAAAGTCAGGCTGACTGGTCTCCTCCTCCTCCTCCAGCTCTCCCACTGCTCCCAGTCCCTGCATGTAATGCACCACCTGCATGGACCTGGTAACACTTTGAGAACATGCAACCTACAATATCTTTATTTCTTTTTAGGCTATTATTAACAAACAGTTTCAACCATGAAATCATGAAAATGTAGTTTGAATCAGGCTATTGGGGAAAAAAACACTATTTTTGGAAAGATTTGGACAACTTCCATATGCATATGCTCAACATTAATCAAAATAAATATGACATATGGATGTATTGCTTTTTGCTCAACAGTGAGCCTGTTGATCAGTTTCAATCGATCCACTTTGCTTTCACTGAACTTTATGATCCTTATTAGACTAGACCTGTTATCATCAGCAACATAAATAGATGACTTTATCATAGATCTGGTCTAATTAACGACCATTAAGCTCCGTGCGTGCGTGCGAGTCTGCGTGTGTGTGCGTGCGTGTGTGCGTGCATGTGTGCATGTGTGTGTGCGTGCATACACAGCCTTTTTCTTTTCTTTTTCACAACATTGTCCATGCATGCAGGTGAAAACCGTGGACTCACCCTCATCCCGGACCCCAGACCCCAGACCCGTCCCTCCTCCAGGTTTCACTCCAACGCGAAAAACTAAAGTCGCACAACGTCTCCAACGTCCTCCAACAACCAGCAACCAACAACCAATAACCAATAATCAATAATCACTCCTCTCCAGGCGGGTGGAGGCGCGCGTCCGTGAGGGTGGATAGTCCGACTTTTCTCCCCGTCTGGTCGGCGGCGGGCGGACACGTGTGTGCAGAGCGGTCCCTGCAGGATGCGCAGTGAGGGACTGGTCCAACACAGACGTCGCTTTCCTCTCTCCTCTCTCCTCTCTCCTCTTTCCTCCCTCCTTTCTTTCTTTTTTTCTTTTTTCTTTTTTTTATCTCGGGACTTTTCGGTTATCTTCGGCCACACCGCAATGGCCAAACTCAACTGACACTCAAATCAGCCAGAGGCAGATGTAACGCACCCTTTACTGTCTGTAACCCCATGTTAAGGTAATAACCCATATGTTACCCTACAGGTAATAACCCATATGTTACCCTACAGGTAATAACCCATATGTTACCCTACAGGTAATAACCCATGGTATATGTTATCTATACAGGTAATAACCCATGGTATGTGTTACCTATACAGGTAATAACCCATGGTATGTGTTATCTATACAGGTAATAACCCATGGTATGTGTTATCTATACAGGTAATAACCCATGGTATGTGTTATCTATACAGGTAATAACCCATGGTATGTGTTATCTATACAGGTAATAACCCATGGTATGTGTTATCTATACAGGTAATAACCCATGGTATGTGTTATCTATACAGGTAATAACCCATGGTATGTGTTATCTATACAGGTAATAACCCATGGTGTGTGTTATCTATACAGGTAATAACCCATGGTATGTGTTATCTATACAGGTAATAACTGGTATGTGTTATCTATATAGGTAATAACCAGGGGCGATTCTAGGGTCAGAGCTTTAGGGGTGCTGAGCACCCAATGAGCCCCACTGCCACCACCCACCCTTTTTTCACACAAAAACAAAAAATATGTCTATTGAAAAATAACTTTATCATTCACACACACACACACACACACACACACACACACACACACACACACACACACACACAGAGTAACGCTAGGAGTTACTATGCCCCCATGAATGTGATGTGATTATTATTGTTGCAAAGCCTGGTTCAGGTTAAATCCTCTGTAAAACATGAATGAATACAGCAAAAGAAAAACATTTAACTTTATTTTATTGTCTGGTTTGATAGTCAGACAACTGAAAAATAACAGATATAAATCTATGAATAAATAACAATTAATTTAAAAAGCCACAGTGAGTGTTTTCCACACATACTGGTGGTATACAGTGATGTGTCGTTTCGTTTGTTTTCACTCTGGTCCAAACGCCGCACCACTGGCAGGGCTTCATGTTTCCATGACGACGGACCAGAAAAGACGCGCGAATTACGTAAGTTATTTACACAATTTACGTAATTTGCGTAAGTTACGTTATTTACGTAAATAACGTAACTTACGCAAATTACGTAAGTTATTTACGTAATTTACGTAAGTTACGCAATTTACGCAAATTACGTAAGTTATTTGCGTAAATTACGTAAGTTACGTAAATAACTTACGCGTAAGTTACGTTATTTACGTAAATTACGTAAGTTATTTGCGTAAATTACGTCAGTTACGTAAATAACTTACAATTTGCGTAAATTACGTAAGTTACGCAATTTGCGTAAATTACGTAAATAACGTCACTTACGCAAATTACGTAAGTTATTTACGTAATTTACGTAAGTTACGCAATTTACGTAAATAACTTACGTAATTTGCGTAAGTTACGTTATTTACGTAATTTACGTAAATAACGTAACTTACGCAAATTACGTAAGTTATTTACGTAACTGACGTCATGTTGACATGACTCCCGATTACACAGGTAGGCTACTTGTGGCGCTGCTGTTTCTGCTTAATAAATGGACTCCAGTTGGACTGTAGCCGCGCTAATGGCGCTAACGGAGCTAACCGGGCTAACAGAGCTAACTGGTAAACGGTGCCTCCAGCACTCACCGATATGGTATCGGAATCGGAACAACTCTCGGTAAAAGGAAAGAA
>JAOPHQ010004875.1:0-42500 GCA_030340625.1 Merluccius polli
CCCCCCCCCCCCCCCCCCCCCCCCCCCAGCTACCTGCTCCTGAATGACGTCGTGCATCTGAAATTCACCGTCAGTTGCTTCGGATAAAAAAATAAATAAAACAGCAAAATGCTGCAACATTTTCAGGGAAAACTTTCCTTTTTCGTGATACTTTCTATCAAGTCAAGGCTGTTTGAAAGTGGATTTCTGAAGATTGATGATGTAACTGATGTACGTAGCAAAATATCTGCGTCATGGAGCGAGCGATGCCTGAAAGACGGCAACACTATCTCCCAGAGCTCATCGACCCACCTGGTGTTTCTCTCAGCTCTTACTTTATGCTCTGGTGCACTATGTACGTTGTTACCATTAGCAACCTCTAGTGGCTTAAGTTGAATCGTTTGGAGGGGCGTTATATCCTTGAGAAACTTTCGGGTTAAGATATTTTTGAATGGAGTAAATAGCTGCAGTAGAGTAGTGCAGGTTTAAATGTTAATACAGCAGCAGTTTAGTTTGGATTAGATACAGATACAGATACACATGCAGCAGTTTAGCCAAGCATTTCAAAACATCTATCAGACCTTCACTGTGCTACGCATTCGCTGGCCTGGGCTCAGAATCTATAGGAAGCTAAGAAGCTAACATAGATCCTTTTTCTCTGAACGCGATGTCCTGCATGTCAAGTCGAGTTAGGTGCACTAGTCCTCCTTCATCACGGTTACAGTCTCACAGTCTTACAGATGTCTTTGCTTCAAAAGGGTGTGAAAACCAGAAAGGAGCAGGAAGAAACCTTGAGGAGGCACACATAGGAGGAGCCCGCCCTTCAGGGATGGATGGGACTGACTGGTGCCGACTGACAGACAGACACTGGAAGACACACTACATTATACATTATGTCTTTATGTCACTAGGGGCTAAGATATACTCTACTTTACTTTGATGCACAAGATGCACTGATCCACTTTTTGTAGTTTCGATGTATATTGTGTTGATTGATCTCAGCCTCACTTGTAAGTCGAGTGAGGCTGAGAAGGTCAAGTAAAGGTCAAGTAAAGGTCTAGTAAACTCTGAAGATCCACTGATATCACCCTCCGTTCCTTCGCCACGTCTCTCACGTTTCCCGTCAGCGACGGTGGCGAAGACCAACCTGCTACCTAGACGATAAACCGACCAATCGGACCAACCGCGGGTCCCCGAGCGTGTCACCTGACCTGGTCCGTAGGGCTGCAGGTACCAGGTGCGCCCGGAGCGTCCGGGCAGGATGGTGCTGGGCAGGGTGGGGTTCACGGCCCGGCTGGTCTTCACGTCGGCCTTCTTGTCCCCCGCCGTGGGGATCTCCACCACGGGGATGGGGGCGCAGTGGTTCAGCTGGCCCGTGAAGAACAGCACCTCCGTGTAGCCCTCCTCGCACTGGCACATGGCCGCCTGCAGGGGGCAGCCAGGGATCACGTTATTACACTGAGTGCGGCTGGATGGATGGGGGGAATAAGGGACAGGTGATTTATGCTTGGGGCGTCATGGGTAGGTGTGTGATGTGATTTGGATTGGAGTCGGTCCCGGAGACGAATAGACGACACAATGGACAAAGACTAACACCACACATGTATCGGGGACTGCGCAGCCTCCACACACACACACACACACACACGCACATGCACACACACACACACACACATGCACACACACACATGCACACACACATGGGGCAACGATCTGTGGTCTTTAACCTTGTGAAGTGCTTTGTGGAGTAAAACCAGGCCTCATAAATCTCAGTTTAATTAGACTAGGCAGATACTATCTATGGCCAGCAGAGGGCAGCGTAGGACCGGGTTTTAACTGAGCTGCAGGTGGGGGTACTATGGGTGGTTGGTAGCGGTGTGGCGCATTAAAGATGAAGCTCTGCACTAATGCTGGGATTAGCCATTACTAGACACACACACACACACACACACACACACACACACGTGTCAGGCTCTATAATGGATTAGCAGGAGGGAGGAGGAGGGGGGGGGGGGGTCTGGGGAAATCAAAGTGTAGGTCAGAGCATCACATGCTGGGGGTCTTGCCCTCTCCCCTCGGTGACTTCCTCGGTGAATTATGTATCTTAACCTGGCCGGCATGTTCACATCTTTAAAGCTTATTATATTGTACTTTTGTGCTTCACGTTCGCTTTAGCACCCAAATACCATTTGTGTATCGTGATGTTGTTTTGGGCTACAGGGATGAAGGATGTTGGCAGCTGAACTTTTATCACAATGTTTTAATCTAGCTTTACCATTTCCCGCTGTGATACCATACTACTGCATGTATATGGGGTAGGATAGTGTATAGTGGCTATAGAGAATTTGACTCACAGTCGAAAGGTACCAGAGCAATACGCCCCTAACCACTACCTGCTCCTCAATGACATGTATTGGAATTCACTGTAAGCCGCTTTGGATGAAAGCATCAATAATAGTAATAATATAATCTCTGTGTATAAAACTACATCACCCACCTCGTTACAGAAGGACATGGGGCTGAGGCAGGGGGGGTCGCAGGAGCTGTTGTCTCCGGGCGGATTGATCGGAGGACATCCGCCTGCAAGTCAAAGGTCATCGGCGTGAAACGCCACCCACACAGGAAGTGATTATTTCAGGGAATACATTTCCTTCATCGCATTGATTAATCTGATCGCCATTTTGGCTTCTCATTCTGATATGCCAGTCCATAAGGGACCTATATCCCAGTAACACCAGTGACCTCTGGCTAGGTATACATTAGTATCAATATCAGTGTTTGTGAAGCTCTTGCGAATATTTGTGTAAGATTTAAATTAATAAACATCAGTTAAGACATGAGTTAATGCTGAAGAGGCATTCATGTCTCTATGGTAACCGAAAAGGTTACATCTTCATATGTCAATGTAGTGATTACATTATTTTAATGACAAAGTCTCATTTAGTTCAGGTATGCACATCTTCAGGACTAAAAATATATTACCCACAAATTTATTTTGCAATTTAATTCCTACAATAACCAAAGAGGTACTCATGCAACCTTTACATCAAAAGCAGTTTTGTTTTGTGGCTTTATATTTTGGACTTGGTGAGGGAGAGTCGGTGGCCACACATGTACCTGTGACGTTGACCCCGTCCGAGCGTTGGCACCAGGTGTTGAACTCTGTGGAGTTGGACCTCCTGATGCTCTTCCAGGTGTACTCGTAACAGGCCCCGTCTTAAAGTCACAGGGCAACCAATCAGGGCCTAGGTAATTAGCACAGGCTAAAACCTCCCTTGGGATCAATGAAGTACTCTGAATCTCAAATGCAGGCTTACATCACCTGAGACTGTTCCTGTCATAGACAGGAACAGTACTGTAATAGGCTAGCACAGTGCAAAAACAGGTGTGTAAAAAGCAATGACAAGTATGCCCCACTTATGGGCACGAAATAAATCAGACAATCTATGTAAAATTGTCATTACAATTCTGGTAAGAATTGGTAAGAATGGAAAGGATTATTATTACACCATGGATGTAAATGCCATATGCTTTGCCTTATGCCTGGAAATATAATAACTCGTATTGCTACACTAGCAGAATAAGCATTGGTAGCACGAATTTCAGTTTGTTAGCTACTAGCTAACTAGTTGCAGCACCCAAAGAACAACAAAGACTCAAAGTCTCAAACATACAAAGAAGAGAGCAACAATCCTTCCACTATTCTGGACGTCCACTGGCTTCATTATTCTACGGCTGCATTAACAAAAAAGAGAGGAACGATGTGACCGTTAAGTTATATCTCCTTAATTAGAGCGGGCGGCTGCAATACAGGATCAGCATAAGTGGCCTCTGTGGCCCAACCCTTTAATCTTCAATAAAAGCTTTCGCTTAATGACTTTCTATCAATGCAATTATGACTTTATCGATATCTCCATCAGCGCTGCAAATGACCAGGTTTATTTATATATATATGTATATATATATAATACTACATTGCCCTGTGTGGGTCTGAGCATCTCAGAGGTAGCAGAGGAAATGTTTAACCTTGAACTAAATAAGCAGCTGTTCCCTCTCGGAGCACTTTGATACAGTATCATCATCTCTTGGATCAATAGATTAGCTGTGCTTTGCCAGGGAGAGAGCAGGTTTCTATGTCCACTTTGCCTTTTTCTGCTCCCTCCTTTTCTTTCTTTCTTCAACCTCATATTGTCTTGTTCTCTCTCTCTCGTCTCCCGGCGTGGCCTCATCCCGTCACTCAACTCGTTCGCTCGCTTCTCTCTCCCGGCATCATTTCGAGATTTCATTTGCTTGTTTATTAACGAGCAAAGAAAAATGAAATGCATTGCTTCGTTTCCCACCCTCCCTCAGCTAAACCTCGCCTCCTTGGTTTTTTCTCTTCTTCCTTGCTCCCTTTCCACTCATCCCCCTTGGAGTGTGTGTGTGTGTGTGTGTGTGTGTGTGTGTGTGTGTGTGTGTGTGGGGGGGGGGGGGGGTTGTGAAACCAGGTCAACCCAGAGAGGACTAGAGGGCTCTGGGGAACATCCAGAGAGAGACAGGGGGGCACGGGGGAGGAAAGGCTGGGAGGAGGAAGGAGGGGGAGGAGAAGGGGGGGGGGGGATGGCTGATTGGGTGGGTTGGCGGGTTAGCTGAAAGGGATGTGTGAGAGGCGATACAGGGGGGGGGGGGGGGGGGTAAGTGGTGGGCTATAGAGGGTGGGGGTGAGTGGGTTGTCTGGAAGGAGTGGGTAAGAGGTGATAGAGTGGGGGGGGGGGGGGGGGGTGGCGGGGTGTCACTGCTGGCTGAACCAATGGCCATGCGATGAGGGTTTGGTGGGGGGGGGGGGCAATTTACAGGCACTGCTGCACAGTGTCAGCCTAATGGGCGCTGACCGAACACAGGGAACATGAGAGCAGTAACCGATCTGAGACTTACTCGAAGACAACACAACAGCGCTGCAGGACGGTGTGTGTGTGTGCGGAGGACTGCGGATGTAACAACGACGTCCAAATTATTTCTCTCTTCTCTCGCCAAGACAAAAAAACAAAACAAAGCCCCAAAGGCAGACAAGGTCGTTGTTCTCATTTCGTCCCATTCACTCTTATCATCTCTTCTCCAAAACAGCCCTTGTCAAAAAACAATTTGTTAACGTCAGTTCAGTTCAGACGGTACGTCAGCCACCGCTAACGGTCAATAGTCACCTTGTTTTACACACCCGTCGGGGTGTGTGAAACTGTTCTGGGTCCTGGGTTTGATCCCCAATGTCCGCAGCCTAACCTGTGTGCATCCTAGAGCAACCCCTACGTGCTCCTGAATGTATCTGAATCCACTCTAAGTGGCTATGGATAAAAGCATCCACTAAATTACTAAATAGCCGTTAGGTTCAGTTTATTTGTTAGGGGAAATGTACAAAAAGACATTAGTCTCAAAGAGAAGCGATGCATTGTATCGAATGATAGCATCTTGCTCATTTCCAGCCACAGTCCCACCAGGGCATGTAGTAAGTAGTAAAGAGTCGTACCGATGCAGGGGCGTGATTCCCAGGCCTGGTCAGGACACAGCTGCAGGTTCTGGGGCTCCTGGGCCATGACGGCCCGCGTGCGCACCTGAACCGACCCAAAGTCCACCCCGGCGTCCTTAGCACACACGCTGACACACGGACTCCACCTTCGACCACTCCATCAGGTAGCACTCTCCTGCAGACACACACACACACACATACAAATAAACAAATAAATAAACAACAAAAATGACATTCAGTGAAAACAGACAAATAAAATATAGATAATAAAAATAACAATGCTGACAAAGTCATCGATATTGCTTATCAGGCACCTAGCGATCTCCTGCTCTAGCCTTCAGAGAAAAACTTCCTCTGCAAAACAACAAAAAATCACTCAACTCCCCGCAACACATTGCATCACGGCGTCGACCAAACAAAAACAACATCCCACTATATATTTAATCCTGAAGGAACAGACAGAACTTTTGTTTTCTGGATCTTGTAAACTACTAAACAACAAAGCTATATTGTGGTGGTCGAGATGGACAGCATTCGGGTTGCCTGGCAACTGGATGGATTGCTAGTTTGATCCTTGGCTCCTTCTGGGAAAGTGAAGGTGTCTGATCAGCTTGTGTGGTTCACACGGTGTGTAAATGGCTGATTGTGAGAATGGAAGAGGGTAGTTGTCACAGGGCGTTGAGTGTTAGAAAGTCAAGGTGGTTAGAAAAGCACTTTATACGCTGCATTGTATGCATTAAGTATTGACACTACGTTGATTGGGGTTCACTTTGAGGTTTGGGTTTGTGGTTGAGATCATTGTAGTGGATGCAGCTGTCTGGGGAGCTCATGGGTCCTGCCTTGCTGCACCCTCTCTATCTCAGTACTGCTCTCCACCGGTGTTGACGTCTTTGTTCTCTATTGACTATCTCTATTCAAGAACTACCATGACCCCGTGGTGTTGTTGGTGGTGAGGTTAGAATTGGTGGGGTTGGTGATGGTGGTGTTAGGGTTGGTGGAGGTGGTGGAGGGATTGGTGTTGGTGGTGTTAGGGTTGGTGTTGGTGGTGTTAGGGTTGGTGATGGTATTAGGGTTTGTGGTGGTGATGTGGGGTGTTGGGTTTGATGGTGGGTTTGGGGGTGGTGTAAACCAGACAGGGTCTAGACAGTGTTGCCTGTAAGTTGAGTTTCTGTGGAATAAGAGAAAGTTTCAACCAGACATCCTGAAATGAACCAGACAGTTACTTTTTGTTGCCTTTTGAACTTTAAATTTCAGTGTCATCACTGGAGTTGATCCTGGTAGTGGCTCTTAGCAGTTTGATAAACAACAGACATCTAGCCCTGTGTATCAATAATGTATTCACTCAATTTTAATATTATACTTAGATCCATATTGATGGATTATGATGTAATACATTATTCGTCCATTTGACTAATAATGAAAAATGTGTTGCCATGGATGAAAGCGTCTGCTAAATGATATAATTTCATTTTAGACACTCAAGCAAAGAATTTATTCACAGCCTGTGATGAGTCTGTGATAAGAATGTCAAATGCTATCAATCAAATCCCAAAACTGCTCTGCTTTGTTGAATATGGATCTCCTAAGACATGGATCAGGAGTGTATCATAGAAGTACTTAAGTAATAAGTAATTACAAAGAGCTCATCTTTCAAGCAATATGAATACGACGTGCTGTGTGTGGCATTCTCTGGGGCTATGCATTTACTTTCTGAACCTTGAAGTTTCACCTCTGAAAATACACTTTCTGAATGTAATTTCTTGTGTGTATTGTAGCTGGTATAACTATGACCTTCAAGTTGGTTAGTTAGTCCAGCTGTATAACTAGTCTTCCAGATCTGTCGAATGGTTAGACGGCCGGTTTACCTATAAGTGTGCCTATTAATACTTCAGTGGTTCCCAACAATTTTTGGCTTGTGACACCATTTTGGGTCCAAAAAATATTTGCCTCATTGAACGCACATTACTCAACACTAAATGGTTAGTAGTAGTTTGCTTGTGGCTAGGAATCATTATGCAGTCTGTTTGTACACACAGGATCTTCAAATGAGACCTTTCAAACCTTTCACGTCATTAAACTTTTAAATTATTTGAATCAAAACTGTATCATCAAATCTACAGCTTATAAGTTAGCCCCCATAAGCATAGCAGGTGACCCCTAATGGGGGTCTCCACCCCCAGGTTGGGAACCACTGACTGCTATACTCATCCTGGCTGTAGTAAGCTGTCTTCCTACAGGGGTGCAAACTGGTGAGGACCCAAAAAGATGACTTTTTTTGCTTTTTTATCAGCGTTCGGTACCCTTTAAATCCATCAGGTTATATTTTGCTATTTAAATGCTTGACCCAAGTGGCTCACAAAAAGCCTGTCAGTGATATTCAGACCCATTTATACCAGTTATTATAAGGATCTCAAAAATGTGTTTTTTGTTAGCAATTTTTTTTTTTTCTCCATATTTGCTTCACCGACTCCCGTCTCTAATTAGAGCAGCTTTAAAACCCCTCATTTTGAAAACAACAAACTAACTTAATTGTCTGTCAAGTCAAAGGTTACATTTATTTAAAGGTCCATTTATAAATATGATATCCACTATTATTATTATTATTATTATTATTATTATTATTATTATTATTATTATTTCCGAAGGACTCAATTACAGTCTTGTACAGGCTATTTCAACCATGGTAAATGTGGTAGGCCTATTGTAGTGCATGATGGTGCCAGTACACTGGTAGACCATCCCACTGGTTGGGAGTGGGCTCCTCCATCCTCCTCCATCCTAGCCTGTATTAAATAATGTCATAGCTCCTGTTAGAAGCCAACACAAATGTGAGAAAGAATTCAGCCCAATAGTCATCTCTTCACATTCACAATTCATTGTATTATTTATTTGTTAACTGGCCTAATATTCAATCCTCCCCTCTCTGCCCCACAATAGTCATCTCTCATATAAAAGAGTATTTTAGGAAATATGACTCTCATCATATTGGGAGGAATATCAGTATTATAGGCATCCAACCCAACACTATATGAGGTTACATAACTTGCCTGTTATTTGCAGGCTCTTCGTTCTCGCTAGGCTTGAGGTACAAGGTTAACTCATAAATCTTAAATCCATTACAATAAAACATAATCTCATTTTAAACCAGGAAACTCAAAACTCTGCGTTGTTGTGTTTAGAACCAATGGAGGCGGAAAACACAGAGCGGATTTCCAGACTTTACATTTAGTTTAGTCAAAAAACATGGAGTGGATTTCCAGACTTTACATTTAGTTTAGTCAGAAAACACGGAGCGGATTTCCAGACATTACATTTAGTTTAGTCAGAAAACACAGAGCGGATTTCCAGACTTTACCTTTAGTTTAGTCAGAAAACACGTGGAACGGGATTCTAAAATACGACTGAACAAGTTTGTGGAACGTTAGCGTGCTAACTAGCAAGCTAAACATTTCAAGAAAGTAACTATGTATACTTACGTACTTATTGCCCGCCTAATACGGAGTACACATTATCATAACAGCATTACAAATGAATCAAATAAGTACAATAATAAGTTACTGACTTCAGTCCATACATCGCAATAAACAACGTTATTGGCAACAGTCCTAAACGGATCGCTCTTCAGGCGAGTTGAGCCGGCAGTTGTTGTTTTATCAGCCAATCAGGATTCGATATTTATCTGGAATCTCTGCCTAGCAACTCACTTCTATCGGATCGGGATTCAGGAAGTAAATAGTTAATAAAAATGGCGAATTTCACAGAAAGGTGACAAGTTTGCACCCCTGTAACTAGTCTGCCACACCAGTACGCTGATGGTGATGAGACCTCGGTAACCGAGGGTTACCTGGGCAGGGCAGGGTGCAGCTCTCCTTGAGCCTCATCTCCTCGTTGCCATTGGCGACGGCCTGGAGGCTGCTGCAGAGCTCCTCGTCCACCATGCTGGGTGGGCTGTGGCCCGAGCCGTCCGACACGAAGCACGTCATGTTCCTGTAGCGCAGCCCGTGGCCACACACCACGTCCCCCTGAGACCACAACACAGGTCACATGTTGTCTTGGTAGCATGTCACCCCTACGTTCCCGTCTTACGTTCACACGCAGAAAAGTCCCTCGAAAAGCATTACATTTGGATTTGCTTCATTGGCTAGTTAATCATTGACTGTGTAGTCATTTAGCTCTAGACACTTTCATCCAGAAGGACGCACATTGAATTCAGATACATGTCGTTAAGGAGCAGGTAGGGGTTGGACAGTGAATGCAGATACAAGACCGGGTTCGATGCCCCCAGTGTCCACAGTCTAACCTGTCGCCATCCTTGAGCTGAGATACACCTACCTACTCATTAATGTGTCCATTTCACTGTGAGGTGCTTTGGATGAAAGCTTCCCTACTAAATAATGAATAATAGACTAGGGTGTTAGACTGGAAAGATATATGGGCTTGATCCCACAGTCTAACCTGTGGGCGTCCTTGGGCAAGATGCCGAACGACGTATATCTGACTTGGGATACAAAGCTTCTGCTAAAATAGCTAGATAGTCAACGGTGAGACTGAATTTGAATACGACCACAGCGGGTGAATAACAGCAGGCTCACCTCGACCCGGCACTCGGACCAGGCGCCGTGCTGCCAGTGGTAGCAGGGTCGGGCGGGGCAGGGCTTCCACTGCTGCATCTGGGGGGAGCAGGGCCGTCCGTCCCCCTGGGACGCCTGGACCACCGACCTCTGGCGCCACATCTTCCCTGGACCGAACACACACGCGCCGCGACATCATCAGCGCGGGACGCCATATAGTATGTACACGGATGTAAAGACTCTCAGGGCGCGTTCTAAAACCGTTTCCCTACACCCTACCTTCCTATTGCTCGTTCGCGATGCCCCTCGAGGACAGTGTGGAAATGAGACATGATTTGGGCCAATTACAACCTTCAAACTTGCTTCATGGGCGTTTACATACGGCTAATGTCTAATGATGTAGTCGGAAAAAGGTCAAAGCGCTTCCTATGTATGCTGTTGTATCCTCGGCCCAAAGATGCTTTGGCGGCTGCTTTAGGCCGCTTAGCTTACTAAATATCGAAACAGTGGGTAATAGTTATCAAGAACATGTTGAAGAGCAACTCTTAGGGCGCATTACATTTTCTCGACTCAAACTTTAATAGAAGATATTAAGATCAAATTTTGTACAATAAAAAATAAATGACAACCAAATGTTGATGCATAAAATGTGTGTGTGTGTGTTTTAAAAGAAGGTATAAAGGAATTACACTTAAGGCACGTAGCGTATAACCTATTACCTCACTGCAAGGCAGAACCTAGTTCACTCTATTATGGTGCAGTATAAGTCTTGTTTAATTAATCCAATTAATCATATGTAGTGGTGCTTGACTGAACAAATCGGGTTTTTAAAGAATTGCCCACTGTACTGTACTGTGTCGCAGCCATATGGATTAACGTATGGAAAAAGGGTTGAATTAATGTATGGATTAATCTCAGTCCAATGGGCTAAAAGCATTTCTGCTATGCTAACCAAAACTCTGCACAGATCCAATGCATCATTTATACACACACAGACGTACAAACACGCACACATACACGCATACACAAACACACACACACACACACACACACACACACACACACTGGAAATGGAAGCTCAACATACATATATCTGAAAATATATAATTTAAATAGAATTTTAAATATTCTGTGAATAACACTCATGCCTTTACTGCGTAACGATGTGTTTTATTGTATGATATGAGAGGGACAGATTTTATTTACTTACTCGCCTATGCATTTTACAAACCTTTAACATCATGCTGTCTAGGTTTCTACTTCTTGCTGACTGAGCATGCTCTCTTCTAGCAGGAGTGTGTGTATTGGTACCTCAGTCCAACATCAGTACAGGAACCATTTCCATGTGGTGAAGAGTCGAGAATAACTTCCTCACCCTTTATTATTAATCCTAGTCCCGCTGAGTGTGCATATTCTCATTGAGTGGCTCCCTGCTTAGTTGTGCACAGCGCGGAACAACTTCTGGCTTAGGAAGTGAATTTGGCTGTCATCTCTTTGCTACACAAACGCCCTGAACCTGCCCTGAACCTGCTGATTTAATTCATTGGTTGTACATCTGGGATGACAAATCCAGATAATTGGCTGTAAACCTGGAACTTTCCCGAGGAAATTTGGGTCTTTGTGAATGAGTCCAGATTTCATTCAGTGACTGGATTTTTATTTTATGAACCTGGAGGTTTCACCCCATAAAAAACCTAAATTGTTGGCAAAAATATGGGGATGACATTTAATTTACAAACCTAGACGTTTCATCTTTGAAAGTCCAGCTCAAGACTGGGATGTTTGACCAATACTTTCACACCACACTACCATCTATGGAGCAAGTCTTCTGGTGTCCGTACAGGAGCACATTTAAAGAAGCATCCTGGGATAGACGCTAGAAGTTTTTCTGAACACAGACATAGAGAAGGAAAACCAAGGAAACATTTTCATTATTGAAAAAGCTGTTTTTTTACCTTGTAAACCGCAGGTCTGAGAGCACTCAGACCAGGTGGACCACTCAGACAGCTGACAGTTAACTGGACACTCCACCACACAGGAAGTGTTCATCTGCCACTTCCTGTCCAGGTTCAGCTACACAGCGGAGGGAAATTAAGAGAGATGAATGAAGATTTCTCTATGTGTATTGTTCATCAATACAGTACTCCCCTTTTCAGTCTTTAACATACTACTGATCATATGAAACAGACAAAGCATGTAGGCATACACATATTCTTTGGAAAGTTTAACAAAATGTTTATTGTGGCGACCCTCTTGGTCCCCTGTTGCGATGGTTGAAAACCACAGCTCTACAACACAGACCTCAGCACCTTTAAATAAACCCTCAAGCGATCCACATTCTCTCTTAACCTCAGAAAACACAACGATTCCCAGAGGCTTTTGGTTAGCTGGATGATACATGCCCAGCAACAGCCGCTGCGGCCCTCTGGGACGCTGAGTCTTTTCAGTAAAGCTGTTCCTGAAACACTGTGTTTTTTTCCTTTTGTGAATAAGCCCAGATGGTGATTATGAGGCCACAGGTTAAAGAGCTCTGGAGGCCACTTCCTACCACAGCCTTCAGGCTACTATTATGGAGAGACAAGACAAATTATAAAGGGATAAACTTCTTAGCCTGCAGCACAGGCAGCAACGCTAGCATGGGACCGCTGTTAAATATTTCATATTGCTGTTGGCCTAATAGTAGAGAGTTGGGCCACGGTAAGAATAGCAATAAACGACATGATTAAACATGAATAGAAATACTAATTTTGTGGAAGGATACAGCAGCTTTAATTGGTATTTATTGTAATCGAAAAATGTCGCAATTTTGTGTTTTATCTGGGAGCGCATGATTATCAAACTGTCAAACACACAAACAAAAGAACAGAAGAACAAGAACAAGCTCCTTTTTAAACCGTGGATAATTTATGACACAGTTTCCTGCTGATGATGATTGTAATAAGCAAAGCCTTACTGAAGATGGTGGGTATTCTAGTCAAACAAATGATCATAAAAACAGTTGGCGACAAAAGTTTTACCTCCTCGCAGAACTTGAGGTTGACGGACTTGCCGTCACTTCGGACACAGTCCAGCATCCTGGTCTTGGTTCCGGTACCGCACACGGCGTTGGCACTCAGCTGACATGTGCTCCAGTCTGGAGGGAAGAGAACCACAACCGGAACATCAGAACCAGAACATCAGAACCACAACCAGAACATCAGAACCAGAACATCAGAACCACAACCAGAACATCAGAACCAGAATATCAGAACCTGAACATCAGAACTGGGTTCGATCCCCAATGTGCAAGTGTATTAAAGTAAAATAGGACTTGAAGCCAGCGTTACACAGAATTAATACAACCAACACACGTTCTTCGTACGAATGGCAGATAAGAAGGTAATACCGCAGTGACCTATAAATCCCAAAATAAAAGCTTTGAAGTCTAAATCCACGGGAGAGACATTTTGGAATGAAGGAAAACACTGTGAGGAAGAAAGAAAGAAAGAAAGTGTGGGATGGAAAGAGGTGAGAAGGGAGTGAAATTGCAGAGGAAAATAACCATTGATTCAAATGTTTTTGTCTAGAGGCTTGTTCATGATCCTCTGAATCCAGCGCCACACTGTTGGCATGCTGAACTAAATGCCATGCCATGCTTGGGACTTTTTCACAATAAATTCCACTTGTTGGCGTTTCTATGGAAATTTCCCCCCTGCGACGCGCTGTGAAAAGCAAAGCTATCAAGCTGTTGTTTACTTGGCCTCCTCACCCGCGGATCGAAGCCACAGGCGCGTGGTTACTCGTGGGCCGGGCCGCCATTTGAAGTGGGTCTCCAAACACCATCTGGCCCGACATGGATCTCTATCATAACAGATGAGGGTTCTGTGTTCTGACGGGTTACCCAGGCTCAATATGAGATCAGTTTAATCCGCCGGGTCTGTCTGCCATCAGGGCTGTCATATGCTGGTCCCATCTGAGACAGAGACGCTGTTTAGTTGTCTGTTGGTCTTTCTATCTTTCTATCTATTTATCTATCTATCTGTCTGCCTGCCTGTATCCACCATGTGTCAATCATTTAGAGTGGGAGTCGAGTCATTAACTTTAGTTTTACACCTGAGATGATAACAAGAAATATAGGAACTAAGAGTGAGATCTTCAACATTTTTGTTTTTCTTCGATCCCCTGTAGCTTCCTGCACAACACACCCTAGTCTCAACCTTTGTTCAAAGTCTGTTCAAAGGGAGCAGCAGGATGAGAAGAATGAACAGCTTGCAAATAGACACATACGAATAAAACGGGGAGGGGATAAGAGAGAGAGAGAGAGAGAGAGAGAGAGAGAGAGAGAGAGAGAGAGAGATGTGGGGATGCAGCAGAGAGAGAGAGTTACCAAAAAAGCAGAAGGAAAGATGGAGCGAGACAGAGACGCATAAAAATAGGACGACGAAGAGGAGGAGGTAGAGAGACAGCGATAGAAAAGAGAGAGAGGAAGATAGAGCCCTCTGTATCTTTCTCTCTCCTTTTTCGTTTTTTTCCCCGTGAGGGTCAGGGACAGAGACGCATAGAAACGGAAAGATGAATATCTTGAGAGTGAAAGAGAGAGAGAGAGAGAGAGAGAGAGAGAGAGGCCCCATGCCAGAGAATATCTGGGCTGGGGTGGCGTGTTTACATCTCGGCTGGAGCTGCTGGGGGACTTAGAGGAATGAGCAGCTGTTTCTGCCTGACAGACTCAGCGTAATACACACACAGATACTGGTGTGGAACAGGGAGAGGACAGGACTCACACCAGATACATAGAGATTACTCATGTCATAGTAATAACACTCATACTGACACTAATACCTATCCTGTTAGTAATACTATTACTCATACTAATACGAACGTCAATTCTAATACTTATAATAAAATGGTGACGGTGATGATGATGATGATGATGATGATGGTGATGGTGATGGTGATGACGATGAAAACAATATTATGGCTATAATACTAATAATGCTCATCCTAGTTATACTAATAATAATAATAATAACTTGGATTTATATAGCGCCTTTCATGATACCCAAGGTCGCTTTACAACATAGTATGTGTGTGTGTGTGGGGGGGAGATATTACTAATAATAATAGGGATTGTATTGTGGTTAGGGTGCACAACTGAAGTTTTAATAAACCAAATGATAATAAGAAATATAATTACATATTAGTTAAAGTGTAAATAAAAGTGTAGCCCTATAACTACATTCATAAAAACACATTAAGAATATTGCTCTACTCAGTTTCGATGAAACATTGGGTGCCTAGCAACAAGCTGGGCTCCCTTATATGCAGACGAGAGGCAGGGCTACTCATTGGTGGAGGTGGCGACATTGGGCTCATCCTGATTGGATTGAGGAGTGCAATCAGTCAAGTGCTGTGGGTCTTTACACCGGTGCTTGCTTTAATGGTTCTGAGCTTTGTTGGCCAAAAGTCGGCAATTGTAGACTCACAAGGCAGTCTGTAAATTCCTTGCTCAACTAGAGACTGACGACAATCTTCCAGGATTCGTTGCCAAAGCCGGGTTCAACCGGAACGGACGCCAATTTTTATCCGGTATGAATTCATGAATTTATCAGTTTAATTCAATGCAAATTGCTGTGGAATGGGCCAGGCCAGCCGTTCAGTAATTCTCCAGAACTCACAGATGGCCAGTCCGCCCCTATTAAACCCCTATTAAACCAAGCCAAATGTGTTCAAGTTACTCCACTAATTTTCTTCTCTCGTGTCACTGCAACCTTTTTTTCGCTTCACGAGGCTCTTGAAAGAAATCCCAAATAGTTTTTTTGTGAAGTTGAATTTGCATCCTCTCAAGGTTCAATGTGTAATTTAATATTGGAAAATACGTAGAATATTTCAAATTATAATGAAAAATATATAAAATATACAAATACATTAAAAAATATTTGTGTTTTATTTTTTTTATTTTTTTTACAAAAAAAGTTCCTCCTCAACCCTTCAGGGGGTGCTGTACCTCTGGCAGCTAGTGGACGTGGAAGCACAAGTCAGCAGTCACCTGTGATGTTGTAGAAGTAGTTGAAGCAGTTGAGGTTGAGGCTGCAGGGCTCGGCGTCGCTGGTCTCGGGACACTGGCGTCCCACGCTGGGCGCTCTGATGGTGTACGCCGTGCGCACGCGGTTCACCATCCTCGTGCACGGCTGCGAGAGGACAGGCATGGTTAAGATAGTGTAGCGGTAATGGTTGTGTGTGTGTGTGTGTGTGTGCATGTGTGTGGTCATGTGGATTTGTCTGTATCTAATTGTATGTCTGTGTGTGTGTGTGCATGTGTATGCGTGTGTGCATGTGTGTGGTCATGTGCATTTGTCTATCTAATTGTGTGTGTGTGTGTGTGTGGTCATGTGCATTTGTCTGTATCTAATTGTATGTGTTTGTGTGTGTGTGTGTGTGTGTGTTTGTCTGTATCTAATTGTGCGTATCCTTGTTCACCTCTTGTGGTTTGTCTGTTTGTTTCTCTATTTGGTTTGTTAGATGACTGCATGTTGTGGGCACAAGAGGCATTACTGACTGATGTGTTTGTGTGTGTGTGTTCGCGTATTCATGTGTGTTTGTGTATTTATTTGTATGTGTAAGTGCACGTGTGTGTGTGTGTATGTGTGTTTGCATGTTCATGTGTGTGTTTGTGTGTGTGCGTGTGTTTGCGTGTTCCAGTGTGTGTGCGTGTGCATGTCTGCATGTGTGTTTGTGTGTGTGTGTGTGTGTGTGTGTGTGTGTGTGTGTATGTGTGTGCATATTCATGTGTGTGTGTGCATGTGTGTGGGCTGTGGCTGAGATTCCCCTTCTTGAGGATTTCTAAATCAATAATAAACCCATATTGCGGCGGGCGATAAGAACTACAATACAAACATCTCCTGCCAACTGTTCCAAGAATCTCCTCTTCACCGCTGGATGTGCGGAGTCCTCATCCATTCAACAGCCAAGTGTTTTAAACTGTAAACCCAAGCCGTCCGCTTTTGGATTAACGCCCCACTCGTTTGCTCCGTAATCCATTCCCTCCAAATAAGTGGATTAGCATACATGAGCTTGATATCCTGCCGTTCCCCAGACCGCCACCTCCGTAGGGACACAATGTTTTCTTTAAAAAACGCCCTCGTTCCTCCTTTTCCCTAGCTCCCAGGAGGAGTTGCAGGGAGGAAATCAGAGGAGACCATGGGTCTATAAGGAGGAGAGCTGCTGGGGATAAAGTAGGATATTCCCCTGAACCACCTCCCCGCTGGTTGCTACATCGTGGTCGGGGCTCGGATACCGGAGGGGTGGGGAGAGGGGTTTAGAAATGAGGGTGGGGTGGTATAGAGGTGGTGGTGGTGGCGGTGGTTAGAGTTTAGGAGTGGTGGTGGGGTTGGGAATGGTGCATAAGTCCATGGCTCGGCCAGATGAATAAAAACATGAATAAAACATGCAGCCTGACGCTCCGCAACCCAAGCGAGGGTTTCATGTGCCGAGAATGTGAGGAATTGTGGGAAATCGTTGTGCTACGGCACTTGAGACAGAATGGAGTGTGATTAACAATAGAGAAGGTGTTGATGGGAGACCAGTGGGTGAGAGGGGAGAGGGCGGGGGAGGCGGTTCAATCTTTTACCACAAACTGGGGGTGAATCAACCGTGGGAGTGAAGACTGAATGCTCGAGTTTTTGGCCATCTTGTCCAGGTAGCGTGAGTGTGAACCTTCTCCACCGTGCTGCTGCTGCAGTGGGATGTGCATTGTGTGTGTGTTATTAGAGATCTTTTAATAAAAGGGTTGGGGAGTTTCAAAGGGCGAATGTTAGTGTTCCATAAATATGAGTCTTAAAACCGGCTTCAGTCCTTGTGATAAATATGCCCTCTGTGCTCGGTGTTCGATACAGAATAATTTAAGTGTTCACAGTTCATAAATTTCTCTTCTTTGTTTTAAAACTTTGGATAAGGAATCAACTGCAGGCATAATTGTACAACCTCCTAAATCGAACACACTACTGGCAATCTTTGGGATTGCTTGAAGCCATTGGGGAATATACGATACTGAGATTGGTCTCTGTTGTTTTTCGTTTGCAGTTTTGCTTTGTTTTTCCTTTGTCTAGCCCCATGGGTGGTGGTGGGGCTCCTCTCCTTATGGCCGATTGAAATTTCTTTGTCTGTGAAGATCTGTGGTTTTGTGGGTCGTGGACGTTTGCTGACGTGTCGACTTGCAGTCCTCCCCAGAGCTTAGCAATATGTCATCTGTCTCAGCAAAGATACGTGTCAAGCAAACACTGATTCGTTTACAGAATGAGAATAAAATGCTAAATGTACCTGGCGAAATCAGAACACCATGTTTAGTAAAGTGACTGCAATGTGACACTCATTGAAATCTCCTTCTGCAGTCCATCTTTCAACGGGGAAATATCACCCGACGAATGCCCCCTTGTGTACATTTCAATGTGATGTGTAAGTGCAAATATAGAAACCTCCACTAAGATCCATTGACATGTCCCCGGTGGTCCGAGTTGGAACGTATAGATACAACTTATAACGTGCGACAGCGAATATAATATAAACCGGGCTTTACCAGACTGCAGCGGCCCCAGGAGCCCCAGTCGTTGAGCACGCAGTCCTCGGGGCAGGGGAGCCGGCTCTCTCGGGCCCCCAGGGGCATCTCCTCGGGGTCACACAGGTAGTCCTCCACTGGGTCAGAGGGCCCATCGATGGTGTTCAGCATGCACCTGGATGGGGAAGGAGATGAAGGGTTGCTGAGATGAGATGAGTTTAGCCCCAATTGTGGCAGCTTTTTGTTCGCTCAATGTTTTTAACAGTACATGAAGGCATTGTTGATTACTGCAATATCGGACAATAAGGTAACACTTTACAATAAGGTACGCAAAACATGGGTAGTTACTGAGGAACGAATGAGTAATGAATGATGAACGACCAGGGCCCTAACTGGGGCCCTAACTGGGGCCCTAACGGGTCCCTAACAGGGCCCTAAGTGACAGTTACTCAGTAACTACTGAGGAGTTACTGGTAAACAGACTAGGGGACTACTGTATTCGTTACTGTGTAACGAATGATGGGTAACACTTTACAATAAGGTACGCAAAACGTGGGTAGTTACTGAGTAACAAATGAGTAACAAATGATGAACGACCAGGGCCCTAACTGGGGCCCTAAGTGACAGTTACTCAGTAACTACTGAGGAGTTACTGGTAAACAGACTAGGGGACTACTGTATTTGTTACTGAGTAACGAACGATGAACAACCAGGGCCCTAACTGGGGCCCTAACGGGGCCCTAACAGGGCACTAAGTGACAGTTACTCAGTAACGAATACAGGAGTCCCCTAGTCTGTTTACCAGTAACTCCTCAGTAGTTACTGAGTAACTGTCACTTAGGGCCCCACGTTAGGGCCCTGGTCGTTCATCATTCGTTACTCATTCGTTCCTCAGTAACTACCCACGTTTTGCGTACCTTATTGTAAAGTGTAAACCACTGGTCTATACGGCAAGAAGCCGATATAACATGTCAATATTTCTGTGCTTAATGTAGCTTTACAAACAAACAAACAAACACACACGCAGGCACGCATCGATACACACGCAAACACACACGCAAACACACACACACACACACAAACACACGCACATGCAAAACGATCCAATTCCCTGACTCCGGTATACCTGACTTTCCGGGTCTGGACCCCCTCGCCACAGTTCTCCTTCAGGTCCACGTTGCTGACCTTCCAGAGGCTCCAGGGCTCGGCCACCCAGACGTACTGATTACAGTCACTCTGGCAGGGCACCACCTCATACACCTGCCAGGGGAACAGCACTATTCCATCGGACCCCTTCAACAAATCCTCAGTATCAGTGTTTGGTTTAACTGGAGCGATATGTCCACCAGTTAAATTAACTCTATTTACAGTAAGCGATTTTTATTCAAGTCATTACAAATCAAATCAAACTTTATTTCTATAGCACCTTTCGTACAAAATTTGCAATACAAGGTGCTTAACAATACAATTAAAATACAACAAAATACAACAATGCAATGAAAATATAACAATACAATGAGAATACAACAATACAGTGAAAATAAATGATAATATAAGGAAAATAGATAGTATTAGAAATAAGAGACATGGTAGAACAGAGATATCAGTGTATAGTACAGTGAAAAGGGTGGATGCTTTTTTTTTTTTTAAATGATAATAAAATGGATGAAGGGAATGCTGAGCTAAATAGGTATGTCTTAAGGTTTCTTACATTACAAGCCATTTCAAAATCTACCCCCCCCCCCCCCCCCCCCCCAAGTGACATCACAAGTGGGAGTGTCCACCCCCTGATGGTAGATGGTAGATAAATCGACTGCCCTGCTTGACTGTTCCAAGAGCTAGGCTGGAGTTGGACCTCTCTGTCCAATATCTGGGTGGACAGGCACTCCCGCTTGTGATGTTGGCAGTGGATAGATTGTGAAATGGCTTTGCAATGACTAATCGGCCTCACACCTGGTGGTAAAACAGGGGGCCCCTTAATCATGAGAAATTGTTATCACATGCGTTTTATACCGTGGTCCATATGTCTGAGTCAGGAAGAGTTGTTCTTACCTGGGCCTGCAGTGGAGAGTTATGTCCCTCAGGCCATGGGGAGAGAGAGAGAGAGATAGAGAGATGGAGGGAGAGAGGGGGATTGAAAAGGGACACAATTCTTAGATTAATGGGGACATGTTCGCTGTTTATATAGAGCAGTATACGGCGTTTGATTAATGCTACGTTCAACAGAGGAGACGAGCAGACCTGGGCCGGGGTTCTGGCACCGGTACCCGTGTGTTGAACACGGCGAACCGCACTAGAACCCATGCCAAGCTTACAGATTGACATGACCTTAATCTGCAGCTGTGACAGTCCCACTGGTTCGGAGAAATCCTGGAAGAGCATTTCAAGCTCCCTCCGCCCACCCAAATTCACCTCCCACCGTCTCCTAACACCGCAGCACCCTCAAGAAGAAGCCAGCTCACAGCAGTTTTAATACGGAGGCTAGGGCCCATGTATTTATAGCATTGTCTCCTTGGCATGACATCTGCTCACTGGTAAATACGAATGCCAATATTAGAGAGTAAAGTGTCGTCGTTCATTAGGATGCCATATTTGTACTTTCTACTTTACACTATGTTCTTATTCCTTTTGACATGAGATGTCCTTAAAGTCTGTCACAGTTATAAGAAGCAGAATGTTTATAATATCATTCAGTGTGACATACAGTCAAGGCTGTTGCTTCTCCAGTAACAGTTTGTTATATTGCAAGGCTGGGCCTTATGTCTGAGCAAACCCTTTTTTTAATGCATTTTTATGAGCCTATTCCTATGTTTTAAAGTTTTCTTCTGTATTACATGTATAATGTATTGTGTTATTAATGTATTTTATCAATAAAACTTTTCTTGACAGTTTCTGAAAAATAGCTTGGACCAACATTAAACTACAAAACAAACCGCCAGGAGCTGGGAGCCCTGGGTCCAGTCGGCACTGTTAAATGTCCATGTTGAACCCCAGGGTGTTAGATGACGGGACGGTACCTGGTTGATGTGGTCCAGTTTGGGGCAGGGCCGTCCGCCGTTGTAGGGTTTCTCGCGGAGCCACTTGGAGCGAACTTTGACCCCGCTGCCGCAGGACTTGCTGCATCGGGACCAGTTGGACCACTCGCTGAGCTTACAGTCAGACGGGCAGGGGATGATGCAGGCCTCCTCGATATAGCCTACAGCCAATGGAGAGACAAAACACACCCCACACAGAGGGTTAGCCAGGGCCAGTCTCAGGCTCTTCCCTTCATTCACACTACATCCCTGCGTCTCTCGTCCTGAACGTCTGAGACATAAACGTAGACCGTTGAGCAATTGTTGTAAATCACATTTTAAATGTACGTGGTGGTTGGGGTCGTGCTTGCATATCAATAAAGAGCTCTTCCTGGCAAGTAGGCGGTTCTTGATATAGTCAATCAATGCTGTGACCCAGACTTTTCGCCTGGAAAGGCTGGCTCTGCGAGACTAGCCTAGACCGGTCTCAGGTCTTTATTTCACCTGCTCCGTGAGTATAGAGGTTGGGTGAATTTGTTATTTGTGACAGTCCACAAGCAGCAAACAATATAGGCCTACAAACCACCACAACATCCAACAAGCTCTTCTGGTCTTTTTTATGTAATTTTATGGCCTATTACTGTAAAGTTTAAGCAGATAGTGAATTTAAAATGCAGGGAAATCACCATCTCTGGTCAAACCCGAGTGACATGGTACACATTTCAGCCAATCATAAACAGCTAAATTGGAAATTGGACCTGTTAGTGGAGCTGTTTCTGTCTGAATTGCTCAACATGAAGGAAAGCAAAACGCTTCATCAAAAATGTCAGAAGGCATTGGATTGCAAGAACCACACACCAAAAAAAAACGTATTCTTCACAGATGAACCTCCGCACAGCGATTGATTTTCAGCTCCAGTGTGTGGAATGAACACATACCCTCATTCAAAGGTTTTAATTTCATGGCCTGTTATATAAAACCCGCCGAAAATATGCCGGGGCATTCAGTGAGGATTGCGGCGAGTGTTATCATTCCAATCTGTTTTTTTCCCCCTTCTCTCTCTGGTCTGCGAGCCAATGGGGACGGGTCATGCCTCACTTAAGGGGCTCGTTTTAACCTTCTTACGCCCATTATTACCAGAGATTAGTTGGATCTCGACCCATTTCTGGACTGTGATGTTTTTGTAGACCAACAAACACGTGCTGACCAAGGGGTCGGTGAAAAACACCAAAAGAAATGTTTCTACTGAACCACTGACTGTCTAGCTTGTGACACACATTCTCTGTTGTTGTTGTTGTTGTTGATAGATAGATAGATAGATAGATAGATAGATAGATAGATAGATAGATAGATAGATAGATAGATAGATAGACAGACAGACAGACAGACAGACATACAGATAGATTCATAGATAGAGAGAGAGAGAGAGAGAGAGAGAGAGAGAGAGAGAGAGAGAGAGAGAGATGGATAGATGGATAGATAGGTCTCTGTTCTTTTAGTTGTTGTAATTTTGACCTGTAGCCTGTTCTGTGAAGGCTGGTGTTTTGGTAGAGGGAGGCTGAGACCTTTTAGTTTTATCTCAGAGTGCTGGCCTGTAAAACAGGTTAGCCTCTGATTAGGAAAATCAATGGGTTGAGTGAGCTGAGGAAGTGGGGGTCCCTACTGGGTCTAAATTACTTTTCTGTCCAGTCCTGCATGACAACTAGGGGCTGTAGATGTATTCTATATATGTGCATAATAACACCCAACACTATATGATAATCTATTCATAAGATAAGATAAACAATGTACTGACACTTTGAATCTGTTTTAAACTGTTCTTTTTTTGACACTTATAATCTATACATTGTATTACTCATCATAATTGTTTTTATGCATTTTTATATTCGTTTTATGGTGTAATCATGTTTGACATGTTCCGTGCTTTAATTATCTTTTAATCAAATTGTTTTCATTACTTTTACTTTTTATTACTTTTAAGCACTTATTATGATACATTTCACCGTACTAGTTTCACCAAATTACTTTAACAGTTCATCCATCAACATACTTATATAAATACTTTCATCATGTGAACAGGTAATACATTGAAAACATATGCTGGTGAGGATAAGTTACACTGAGGCAAGCTTGATCATTCCATTCAACCACAGAATAAATCACATGCACAGAGTTCACCATGACCTCTGTGATCAACACAAGGCCCCCATCCATCTCCCACATCCCCTCAGAGGTGCACACTCTGGGGGGGGGCTGGCTCTCTCCACTCTGTGGCTTCCTCACACAAGGGCGTCACATTGTGTTGATAAGTGGTGGCGACATAATTGGCCCTCAGATGAAAACATTTTTTATAAAGGTTTTTTAAAGTTCAACATACGCGATTTTAGGCAATGTAATGGGGGGTTATTAAGAGTAGATCATTACGGTGAGAAACATAATGACATAACAGTGCATCAAAAGGGCAAAGCCTAGGCTACTACAGAGTTGACTATTCGGCATTAAACAAACAAGTAACACATGCATCCCATCCACAGCTGCAACACCATCTCATTTCACATGTTACTCATCTTGAAGTTATCTCTGTCTCTGTCTGCTCCTCTTCGTCATTCTATTTTTACGCATCTCTCAATCTCTCCTTCTGCCTTTTTGGTACCTCTCTCTCTCTCTCTCTCTCTCTCTCTCTCACTCTCACTCTCTCACTCTCTCTCTTTCTCGGACTACCACTGTGACAGACTTTTTGTATTCATCCCCTCGAAGCCCTCCGGGTGGCTTTGGGCTGAATCAAGTGTGTGTTGACACCTACCAGAAGCCAATATGTACTCTGCGGCTCCCAAAGCCATAAGCACAGGACCAGGAAAATAATCTCCCCCTGGTCCACGTGACAGGGAATAAAGTCCCTTAAATTCACCATCCGTGTTCACCGGTTTACCAGCCGGCTAATCGTAAAGCTGTGAAGGTCCTGCCAAAAAGGCGTTGAAAACGGACCACCCTACAGCAGACTTACTAGCATGTGGTTAATGGAGCGTGCTGCTGGTTTTTCTAAGCCCATCAAACTGAATGCAGGATTAGTCTTGATGTTGTTGTTATTATTATTATTATTATTGTTGTTGTTGTTGTTGTTGTTGTTGTTGATGTTATGTGTAACTGTAGGTGTTGTACTGTGGTAATCCCTGGACAGAAAAAAAATCCCTGAAAACAAAACAAGCATACCTACTGGAGTATAAAGTTTACTGATATTAATTTAAGAAGAAATTTAAAGTAATTAATTTAAAAATTAAAATGCCATACAGTGAGTACTCATTCTCTCTCTCTCTCTCTCTCTCTCTCTCTCTCTCTCTATCCATTAATTAATCCACATACTGTCTCACCCCAGGGAACTTAAATCCACAGTTTGCCTCTAACCTCTACCTTAATTAGGGTCTTGTTGGCATACAGTGTGCGTACTAACAGTACAATCCAATATTTAGTTATCAGTCTGTGGACATGTGAGTATTTATTCCTTTTGTGAATCTGGATTTGAATTGGGCACCAGTAACCCTGTTGACTGGTGCACTTTTGCAATATACATTTCTTTTTTTAAAACATACCTCTACAAAATAAAATGGAAGATTTGCCACACTTGTAACTTTGCCACTTCTGGATGTCTTCCCTTATCTATACTTATCGGGGGAAAGCTTGTATACTAAGCTCTGAAACCAAATCAGAGACAGAGTCCATCAGACATCTTCCAACACTGAATACAATAGACAAGAATAAATGTGCAGAGCGTTGAGATGGTCCAAGCTCTATCCGTCTCGCATTATCCCTCACATCTGCCCCTGAAGTAGAAGAACCAGCCTAGGCCAGATGACGCCTTTTTTTTTGTCAGTATACTTAAAGCGGCTTCTGCGATTGCTAATCTCTTCTTTCATTTTCCCCATTAAAATCTGTGGAGGTCAGAGATAACCGTAGCACTGAGCAGCTGAGCGCTATCTAAGCCCAGGGCTAACATAGAGGCGGTTGAAAGTTCTCTCAGATAGCAGGACCCTTCCCAGCTGGTGGGCAGACATGGGGGGTGGATGAGCGGATCTGGGGGTACCAGCCATGAGTAGATGGAAGATGGATGGACAGAGAGAGAGGAGAGAACACAGTCGGAGGGGGAGAGGATAAGAGATTTGCGTGATGTCTTTGAGACGTGTCTCTGTGTGCTGTTTACCACATCGTGCTGGGGCTTTGCGGCATGGCTTTTGTTTTTTTTTTCTCCAGACACCCCCGGAGAAAATTCCAGCATTTTCCAGGGTTTTGGGTGTCAGTTATAGCTTCCAGGGGCATGCATGAGCACACAGAGACACACACACACAAACACACACACACACGCACGCACGCACGCACACACACACACACACACACACACACACACACACACACACACACACACACATAGACACACACACACAATTAGATTCACACACACACACAGGCACTTTGGATGCGAGCCTGTCACACCCACGCTCGGATTAACCATTGCATGTGTGAGTCACACCGAGGAAGTCAGGGACCATATTTGGATATCGCTGGTGTATTCACATGCACTATACTCCGGTAAATTCCATTTCGACAGCGATTTCACCACTGCTTTCTTCAGCCCGGACTTCTAGCCTTGAATATTCCCAAGATAAGACCGTTACAACTCAGAGACAAATGATTGGGACAGATATGCTCCATATTTTCCAGCTCTCTGGAAATGTTCAACATATTCAAACTCAGAGTCCCAAGCCACTCTGGGGGGAGCTGGTTGGCTGCTTTCCTGGAGAATAAAAAAATCATTTTGGTTCTGTTGGTTCTGCCGATTCTCCCAGCGGTTTCACACACATTTTAAACCCTGCAATACAGGTTGTTGTTACATTGTATGTTTAGACCAATGGTGGTACTAAAGTTGTTACCACAATGTGCTGTTTGTGATAGGTTGTGTCCGTTGGTAAAGTCTCACTTGGAAGGAATTGTTTGGATGGGCAGAGCTGTTGGCTCATCCAATCAAGTCACATTGCAGTATTTGACAAAAGCAATGATGTGATTTGTTCAATTTATAATGGTCCCTGCCCCGGAGAGCCCTTCTCGTCAATATGATTGGTTCGAGATAACCATGTAGCTAGAACCAATCATGTTTGCTGGATCATTGTAGCATTTTATTTTATTTTAACTCAAATGCTGGTCTCTGGTCCGCATCGCTAGTGATCACAGCAGACAGCGAGGGCTGCACTGGAACGCGTGTCACACAAAAGGAATTGAATCACTCGCAAAAAAAGGATCTTGCTAAAGGCTGGCAGACTTTAGTATTGGTTTCTAAAGTCTTTAAATTTAAATTTAAATGTCAACACTTAATTATCACAGTCTCCCTAACAATGAGAGAGGATGGGCACGGGTGCATTCACGCAACACACCAGTTCACTTGGGGAACTTTAAAAGTGTATGCTAAAGTTTGCTTTGCATCCCCCATATATAATATTTGAATACTTATAATAATATGTGGCAGCAGAACAGTGTAGTGGTTAGTGTTGCACTCCCAGCAGAAAGGTTCAGGGTTCCAACCTCAATGTCCACAATCTACCTGTGGACATTGGCTGCCTTGAGCATCCTTGAGCAAGATGCCTTCACCCTTACCTGCTCCCTAATGACATGTATCTAAAAGCACAGCACTACCACCATGCACAGTCCAGAATCTTACACATATTTAATTGAATTTGCTTTATTGTGAAAAGATGTGCTTTCTTGATTTGGCTCCTTCCTATCTTATGTTGGACAAGGTTAGCTTTTGATTGGTTGATATTTTAAGGCGTGTACTTTATGATTGTGGATGTTTAGCCTTCAGCTGTCTAGCTCTGCGTCGGCTCAGATTTGTATCAGATCAGAGGATTGCTGCTTGCAGGTCAAATTTAACAGTACAACACTCTCATTCAGATAGAGCTCCGTTATCAGACATGAGCTCAGGGGGATTACACACACACACAGACACAGACACACACAGACACACACACACACACACACACACATGCACACACACACGCACACACTTGTCTGCACACACTCACACACCCAGGGAGAGAGAGACAGATACACAGAGTGAAAGAGCAACACACACACACACACACACACACACACACAGACATAACACACACACACACACACACATACACACACACGCGCCCCTACTCACCGTGGCTGTTGCAGCGCGACGTCTCCACCAGACGGCTGTCCTGGTCGTAGCACACCATGGCCTGGTAGCGGTAGCCCTGACCGCACTCCCTGACCTCCGCCTGCACCTTCAGGCCCAGCAGCCTCTCTGGGCGGCCCCCCGCCACCACCCCGTCCGCCAGGATGCAGTCGGACCACTCGCCCACCGGCTGGGCGTTGTACTTGTCACACGGACAGTACTGGGTCTCGCTCAGGGGGTACATCTGGCTGTTCTTACATTTGTCCTTCTTTTTACTGCGGCCTGCATGGAGGGTAGAGAGACATGAGGAGACAGAGGGGAAAGAGAGGAGAAAGAAAGAGAAATAGCAAGGTAGAACAGAGAGAGAGAGAGGGAGAGAGAGATAGGGATAAAGAGAGATAAGAGAGACAGAGAGAGAGAGAGAGAGAGAGAGAGAGAGGAGGTGGATACGAGAGAGAGAGAGAGAGAGAGAGAGGAGGTGGATACGAGAGAGAGAGAGAGAGAGAGAGAGAGAGAGAGAGAGAGAGAGAGGGGGAGGGAGGGAGGGGGAGAGAGAGAGAGAGAGACAGAGAGAGAGAGAGACAGAGAGAGAGAGAGAGAGAGAGAGAGGAGGTGGATACGATAGAGAGAGGGAGAGGGAGAGGGAGAGAGAGAGGAGGATAAGATAAAGGGAGAGATAGGGAGAGAAGGGGGAGAATGAGTGACAGAGATAGAGAGAATGAGAGATAAGGAGAAGTAAAGAAATACACAAGGAGGGAGAATGGGGAGAGGGAGAGGTAAAGAGAGGGGGAAAGGAATGGAAAAGTTAAGAGCAATACAAAGGAAAGAGAGAGAGAAAGAGAGAGAGAGAGAGAGAGAGAGAGAGAGAGGAAAAAGAAGTTAAGCACATAGGTGTAGTTTTTAGTAGGGACGCTAGGGACATATCCCCACCAATGTCATGAAACCAATAAATTGTCCATTGCAATCAAACGGAAAATGTCTTTATAGAGACATAGTGTTAACATTAACTAAATCATCTCTGTCCATCTTACAAAGCAAAACGACATCATCATCATCATCTGATCTGCAATGAACCGACCAATCAAAACTACCAATGATGCACTCTTTTAAGCGTCTATATTTCTATGTTTTTTAGACATCTACATTTCTACGTATTTTAGCAGTCTATATTTCGACTTTTTTTGGACGTCTATATTTCAAATTTTTTTCAGACGTCTCTATTAGATGTCTGTATTCAACGTTTTTAGACTAGGCTATTGGACGTCTATATTTCCACACTTTTTAGATGTCCCACCCAAACCCTAATCCTAAAACCAAAGCCTAGAACCAAAAACCAACCAACCTTACCCTAAAACCCATTAACAAACCCTAAAACCTAGCGCTAATAGGAAACCCTAACCATAATACCAAACCCTAGAACCATAAATCAAACCCTAAAACCTAACCCCAATAGGAAACCCTAACCCTAATACCAAACATTGGAACCTTCAACCAAACCCAATCAATGTTGTGTATTTTACCATTAGGGTGAGTTGTTAGTTTTTCTTCAATAACTTTTTTTAAGAAGGTCACAAGACTCAGAAGGTTTTTGGGGACGCTAAACACACCAGTCTTGGTCCTGAGTCATTGCGATGTTCTTTTCCGGAGATACAGCCGTGCGTAGGGTATGGAAGTGGTTTCTGGTACTTCCGGTTGACGTAGAAATGTTGTGTTTGGGCCCATAGAAACGGGCGCCCCCGAATTAGTGGAGACGGAGCCAACTAACAAGTCTCTACGACCATCAGAACAAAAGTTATTCAAGAAGGGCTCATCCTCAAAGGGCTCATCTTGGTTATTACCCCTAATCCTAACCCTACCGGAATAACCTAACCCTACTTAACTTAACCCTAACCCTAATATGAAACCCTAACCCTAATATGAAACCCTAACCCTAATATGAAACCTTAACCCTAACCCTAATATGAAACCCTAACCCTAATATGAAACCCTAACCCTAATATGAAACCTTAACCCTAACCCTAATATGAAACCCTAACCCTAATATGAAACCTTAACCCTAACCCTAATATGAAACCCTAACCCTAACCCCAATTGGAAACCCTAACCCTAATATGAAACCCTAACCCTAATATGAAACCCTAACCCTAAAACCAAACCCTAAAACTAAACTTTGTGCTAAAATTCCTTGTGCACGCATTGTCCCCTCCAAAGCTGAAACCAGAGATATGCCCTTGGTTAAGAGCAAGATAAGTGAGAAGAGAAAGAGAGAGAGAGAGAGAGAGAGAGAGAGAGAAGAAGAAGAAGAGGGACGAGAGATAGGGTGACAGAGAGAGCGACAGAGAGAGAGAGAGAGACAGAGGGCAAAAAGAGGGTATTCTTAAGGAGAGGTGACTCATCGGTGTGTGTGTCTGTGTGGGTGTGTGTGTGCACACACGTGCCTGCGTGTGTGTGTTGATGCCAGCGGCCTCAATATGAGGTGGATTTACCCCCCACCCCACCACCAGCAGACCCTCCTCACCCCTGGCTGACCGAGGCTCTGCACCCCCCCACACACCAACGCATGGTTCCTACGTCTTGATTGCTCTCATCCAATCAGCTTGATGTGTTTTGACAGGAAAACAAGCTCCCTGAACTCACTCACTTGTGTTTTATACAATAGTTCTGTGGTCTGCAGTTGACTATGGAGGGCTGCTGTCCCTGTGTAGACTGTGTTATATGATATATTACCTAACACACCCTGGCTGGGGAAGTGGCAGCTACGTCTGCTGCTATGTTTAATTAACACCAACACTGAGAGTGTTGATTTCATCGCTATAGCATGCTACCAGCTATAGCAGGCTAATAGCAATAGCATGCTGCTAACAGTGTGTTTGTAGCCAAGACGAACCAACACCATGAATCTGCACTTTGCAAAGAGTTATTTCTGTATTATAGCAAGTGAGAGACACTGTCTGTACATATTTTTCACATGTAGGCCAAGTTATTGTTCAGCATTTTTACTATTTAAAATTATTTTTGTACCTTTCAACTTTTTTTTATTTTTCATTCTTTGGCAATGTAAAAGTTTCTCATGCCCATAAAGCCCTTTGAATTTAATTGAAGTTGATTGAATTTAGAGACATGAACAATAATCCATGAACATATTATAACTGCGCTATTTTACTATTTTACCATATTTCATCATTTCATTACCACCATGTTTATCGCCTCTCTCTCTCTCTCTCTCTCTCTCTCTCTCTCTAATGGTCTCTCGGCCATCATCACCTTAACAACCACTGAATGGAGATAATTAGGCCTAATTACATCTGAGACTCAGCTACGCATCCATCAGGGACACGGCGACAAGAGAGCAACAAGACATAACATCACAGGACACTGAGTCAGGATCCGCGCTCTGCAGGACACTTCCTGTTTCCTGTCTTGGCTTCCCGTGGGATCTCTGACACCACGCGTTGTAATTATTTTTAATAACATTTACGCGCCGAATGACATAGGTGTTCAGAGTTTCTGCTGTCATGTATGACAGGAGAATGTCACATGATCAATCATGCACGCATAGTGGCAGCAGTTTCTTCATCACAGACTAAAGGTCTTTTAAATGGACTGACTGGTTAATAGACCAAATTTTATAAATTGCTCTCTCTGCTAAGCTCTGTGGCCACTTACAAAAATAATCACACAGTGTATGCCTCATAATTATCCACACACACGCACGCAGACACACACACACACACATGCGCACACACACATACACACACCTAGGGTGGTGTCAACCGTGCAAGGTGACCCCTATGTGTGGAACACTAAGGAGTTTGATGCCTCGCACAAAGATACCTCAACAGAACCACAAATCGAAACAGCAACCCACCCACCAGTTGCCTAACCCCTGATCTTACTAGTACTTAGTCCTTTCGCAGACGCTTTTATCCAAAGCGACTGAAGTAAACAGTGAATTTCATATACATGTCATTGAGGAGCGGGTAGGTGTTAGGGCGCATCTTGCTCGAGGATGCCTACAGGTTAGACTGTGGACATTGTGGGTTTGAACACAGAAACGTTCGGTCGGGAGCCAAAAAAACACCCTCACCCCTACACTAGAGCCGTCACATTTTCCTCACTCACCGACGAGGGTCCTCTTGCGGGTGCGGACGCCCACGCAGTCTGCGTTGCAGGGGGAGAACTTGGACCAGTTGGTGAGCTGGCAGTCGTCCTGGCAGGGGATGACGCAGCGCTGGGTGGTGGGGGGCATGGCCCGCACGTAGCGCAGACACTCGCCCAGGTCCGCCTGCGTCCCGTCCGGCCGTCGACATGACACCGCTGTGGAGGAGGAAGTAGAGAGGAAGAAGAGCAGGAGTGTGACCGGTCGCAATTTAGCTGCATTGCGACGCCTCCATCTTGAGCAGGTCTAGTTATACGTTGTAACATTCTAAATTAATGCTGAATGTCAATTAGCTTGACTTACAGTGAATTCAGAGGCAGATAATTAAAGGGAAGGTAGGGGTTAGGGCCATCTTGCTCTAGGATGCCTACGACACTGGTGATCGAACCCGGTACCTTTTGGCTGGGAGTCAAACGTCTGAGCCACGAACTGTCCTGACACTTTCTTTATTTAAGTGCTTAGCAACAGTGTACTTAGCAAATATATATAGTCTCCTATAGTCTCAGGAGCTTCAGTGTATCAAAGCTCAGAGTATCTTGTTGCATTGTCTATATTTGTGCCAATACTAATCCAACGATTTCCTCATGTTACATGTCTTGACTCAATTACCACAGAGCCATCAATACAGACCAATTAACCATATTGACAGATTGAATGGAATGTCATATTGAATGTCAGAGAGCCCATAATGCACTGCACCGTTTCCTGAACTACTTACTGTGAATAAGCAAGTCTAAAGATTTTTTTGTCAGCCTGACTTGGCCGCCATATTTGGGTGTGTCGGAAGCTGCTTACTATTCCAGCCGGGTTCCATAGTGTGCAGTGAGAGGTGGCTTTAGGAGCGGCTACAAAGCTTCAGGGAAAGATGAAGAACATTAGAAACACTCTCCCGGGAAATAAATAAAGCAAAAAAATAGACCAAAAAAATATAATTATGTCAGCTCCTGTGGGACGAACATGAAGGTTCAGACTCAGAGTGACACATGGCACACACACACACACACCTACACACACGCGCGCATCTCTTTCTCCCACACACACAAACACACACACACACACCGCAGAGATATACATAACACACACACAAACTATATACTGGTATCCTCCGATGTGTTTATTCAATAGAGCAGTATTACTGTTGTAATATTTCATCGTGCTGTACTTCTGTCCTCCAGAGCAGACATTGTGAGGGATTATGGAGCCACACAGAAATCAATCTGTTGGTACATTCAGCGAATGTCACCCGGAGCTGCTATCAGCTTTGGAACGCTTCCATTTGCTTTGAGTCACGTCTATAACTTATGTGTGTGGGTGCATGTGTGTGTGTGTATGTGTGTGCGAGTGTGTGTGTGTGTGTGTGTGTGTGTGTGTGTGTGTGTCATTTGGGGTTTCTGTGCTAACATAAACAGATGCAAGCTGGTTGGTTATGTCTGTATTATATCATTTTGGCTGTGTTGCTAGGGAGACAATGTTAGTCTGCAAAAAAGGAAAACTCCATTCCGTCTCATTTGGTTTAAATCAGCCATGATGAGAGCTTCTGGATGCTGCTTCCTGAGCAGGCTTTGCGGTGAAATTCACCGCAAAGCCTCCTGGGAATAATACGCTGCCACCTGCTGTCAACACACCTGTAAAAGTAGCAGTGGATGTGAGACTACATACACAAGCAGCTCTGAACTCTCCACTGTTATTCATTTGCATAAATATATAAAAAGGAAAAGTTTCCATGTGTATTTGCATATATGTATATATATATATATATATATATATATATATATATATATATATAAAATTTGGCTCTGGCAGATGCGTTTAGACACATTTCCAGCAGATCTGGCCAATCACAACCATTTATGTAATATGGGGCGGGTTTGATACGATGACTGTACAAAGGATCGCCATTGAGGCATTTTCGTAAACAACCAAGATGGCTGCCGCTGATGTTGAATGGTCTGTTGAATCCACTATCGCTACAGTATTAAACAAACTGGACGGTATATTTTATCTAAAAGAATAACAACTGCACTTAAAGTTTTTGTTGATAAAAAAGGTGTGCAGGGTTCCCAAGTTGCAAAAACTCATTTCAGGGAGCTTCCGACTGTGCCCCCCCCCCCCCCCCCCCCCCTCCCCCTAGCCAACCCAACCCAACCCAACCCAACCCACACACACACACACACACACACACACACACACACACACACACACACACAAGAACTTTAGGGCCCCTTGGCCCAGATGTATAAAGGGCCCCCTGCTAATTGTTGTATACAGGGGTTGGGGGGATCTGGGGATCCTCCCCCAGAAAATTTTGAATTTGGTTGATGTGATTTCCTGTTTTCTGGTGCATTTTGGGGATGGCCAATACCTAAATTCAATCAGATTCATAGCCTACATCCTGATTTGCTGATATTGAGGGGGTGACTTCATAGGCCAGTACAGGTTACAAAAAAATTACAACACTAATACACGTTTTTAAACTCACCTCAACATGCCTTTTGCAATCATTTAAACCACCATAGGAAATGTTGAAGTCACTGTTGCAAACAGTGCAGTGTGCCAGACTATCATTATTTCTAACTGAAATTATACAGGGATAAACCTTAGTATAGTCTTAAGTAAAATGAGTTTTATATTTTCGCTTTTTAGGGCGCTCTGCATTTGCCATGACACTTTAGCTCTGGGAGACAGACTGCAGTATTCCTGAGCGCGCGATACATTCGAGTGGAATGCTGAGTTAAACCGCGACTCGATTGGTCAGCTGTCAGTAAGAGCGGCCAATCACAGGGTTCCATTCACACTCTGTCACACACGCAGCACGTATCTCTCTGTGCTGTCTTGCGCTCCTCTTTCTCCATAGACATAGAAAAAAGTCTTTCTCGCTGGCTTGGTCGGATTTCCGGGAGATTGTACATGATTTGCTTGCATCAGGGAGACGCTATTCATTTGCGGGAGACTCCCGGAACTTCCGGGAGACTTGGGATTTCTGGGTGTGTTTGCCATACTTCTGATTATTTAGTAATAGTCTTCCAACACTCAGCGCTACGTCACACCTTTCGTTGCTGTGATTGGTTGTAGGTCTATCCAATTCTGACCAGAGGCATTTTGGTCTGTGCCCGTTGATAACGCCCTTCAGAAATTGAAAATGAATTGAGAGGTTCCAGACATTTGGAATTGGTCTGGCGATGTCAGGCTAACTTTGTACTGGTGCTCTACAAATAAAGTTGGATTAAAATTGATTTCTGAAAATGATTATTCTGCCTGAACTTTTCAATTCCTCTGACTCCACAGCAGAGAAAGAGAGTAGAGAAGGTCTGTTAACAGAGACTTTTTTTGCGTTCAGGGAGTTTCAAGGAAGTTTCACCGTGGTAAAGACTACACAAAAGTGTCGTGTCTCCTGCCCAAGTTTTTACTGAGAAAATGAATTCAAGAAAGTATGAAAAGTGCCCAAGGTGCAGGAAGGCCTCAGTAAACCAATACAACATGACGTGAAACGAGGCTCCAGAGGACAGCAGAACAAATGTATTTCACTCCCAAATTCACTGTGAATCCCCTCTCCCCTTCTTCCCAAAAGGAAGAGCTCAGGAGTCTATGATTTGGGAAAACCTCCACCTCAGCAAACTCTTCCTCGCAGGATATTAACAGCCACTCAGTATGCCGGGTTTCTTGGTGATGAACCAATCACTCAACAAACAAAAATGGCCGCTTCTTTTGAGAAGGCTTTTAAATGGAGATTGTTTAATGGAGAAGCTGAATAACTGGGTGGGTGTTGTTGCTGTGGATGGTGGGTGGGTGGTGTAGGGATGAATGGATTAGGGTGGGTGGTGTTGTGGTAGGTGGGGGGTTGGTGTTGGGGTGGGGGATTGGATGGTGCGTGGGTGTGTTAGAGGTGAGTGGTGTTGGAGATGGTAATGGGCTGGGTTGAGGGACTTGAGAGAACCGGGCCGGTACCTCTGGTTTGAAGCCCAGGGCCGCAGGCCTCCTGGGCCCCCGGGCTGGCCTGCCGGAGGAACCATGGGACCAGCTGGCACTTCCTCCACTTGTGGCTCTTCCACCTGGGGTGAAAGGTCATACACGTTAGAGGGGTTCCTCCATGGATCTGTTGTGATTATGCAACTGTGTTGCGTTAAAGACAACCTCAGAATCGGGGGAGGTTTTTTTGTCTGCTTACCACAATGAAAGTGTGTGTGTGTGTGTGTTTGTGTGTGTGTGTGTGTGTGTGTGTGTGTGTGTGTGTGTGTGTGAGGTCATACCTGAAGCCGGGACAGACCTGGGGCAGCTCACAGTCCGCCTCCTCCTCCAGGGGTTCAGGACAGTCCTGGCCTCCATTGGCCGGAAACTGGATAACCAGCCGGCTCCGGGACTGCTTTGGTTTCACCGTGTTAGCAGCTGAACACAGACAGAGAGACGGAAAGACGTGAGAAAATCCACCTGTTTCCCATGAATCTATCTACCCATCCATCCATCCATCCATCCAATAAAGCCATCCATCTATTTGTATATCCATCCATCCATTCATTCGTCCAGCCATCATTCCATCCATCCCTCCATTAATCCCATCCATCCATCCTTCATCATCACTCCATCCAGCCATCCATCTATCATCACTCTATCTATCCATCCATCATCCATCCATCCCTTCATCCTTCCATCCATAGCAGGGATATATCCCTGTCTACTTTTTTCCCATGTATTCAAATTTCTCCATCTACTGGTTTTGACTCCCCGTCTCGTCTGTGTACCCACAAACACCTTATGTCAACTGGCCTTGAGAATATATCAACTTCAACCCATTCTTTGACTTTTATCATAATGATACCCTTTTTATGAGCCCATGGTGGTGGAGACATTTGATTGTAATTTATGGAGAACAGATGAGTTTAGCGTGTTAAAATAATGAGCTGAACTCGTTCTTAACGTTCTTAATGATTGTAATTTATGGAGAACAGATGAGTTTAGCGTGTTAAAATAATGAGCTGAACTCGTTCTTAACGGGTGGGCTTCCGTAAACAAGAGGCTCGAGTGATCACTTGGGTAACCACGGAAACCCGGCAACATTCAGAGAGCGTTTATTAATTAAGGGCACGGGTAGACAGTTTATGAGTTCATGGTCTCCCCTAAAATCATTAATTAAATCAGAATCGTGTCTCTGGCTTCTCCCTGACCTCACGTCTCAAGCCGACATGCATGGGTGCCATCTCATCCTCCGCACAAGGTGAAGATATCAGCTCTAATCAAATCTAAATCCACCGCTGCCAGGAGCCCTGGCGCAAAAGATTTATTTCTTGGAGCCTCGCGAGAGGGTCGTCAACATATGAACGATGATGATTTTATGGTGTAAATCAATTTAGGGTGCGTTCGCCAGCTGGGGCAATGGCCGCCTGTCAGAAGTGACCTCATAGGGAATCTGGCATCTTTTTTTCACTCACTTCTCCTCCTTCACAGCATAACAACAGCAACAAAGTGTGTGTGTGTGGGGGGTGGGGTGGACTTGGCCACCCAGGGCAGGGAGGACACAGCACAAAGGGTGTCCTACATTATGTTGTGATCTGTCTCTACAGTTCATTATCACAAACCAGATGAGAGAAATCTGACAGCAAAACTAAGACCATGAGCGGTTCATGTCGCCCCTCTCTTCTCAGTAGGCATCTGAGTATCAACTTAGTTTGATGAGAAATGTTCCCCATAAAAAAAGTATTCTGTAGCCCCTGCATAATAAATATCATGTTGTTATTATTACATAAGGGCTTAGAAGTCCCCCTCTAAACATTTTCAGTTGCTGTTTTTCCTCCTCAAACATTTCTCGCACAGCGAGAGAATTTGGATAATTCAATACTTAAGTTTGAGGTTGGGTAATGTTGTGAAGATATGAAGATTATGAAGATAAGGAATAAACACAGATGGATAGACATTAGATTGCTTGCTTGTAAAATCGTATTCAACATCGATAGATAACATTACAATTTAGATTGCTTGCTTGTAAAATCTTATTTAGGTAGAGCAGAGCAATATCCTTCCAGGAACTAATGTATGAAATGATTTCTGCCTTGAATCGCTGGCTTGCACTCTCTCACTGGAAGAAATGGCTCCTGAAGTGTCCACAGTTTTTGCTGATAATAGTACAAATGGTTCATAATAGAAAAATTAACACAAAAAAGTCAATATGTAGTAGATCAGGGTTTGTTGACAGGAACATAGATACTAGATTGTAGGTCTGCAGACATGAAATAGATTGCAGCCAGCAGAGGGTCTTTCAACACCTGATTTGATACATATTTGTGGTAGAAATAACGTATTTGTAGTAGAAGTAAAATCCAGGTCAACACTTTCAAGCGCTAACCTCCGGGATCTTTTATGTTTGGTTTGTGTTGTCAAATCCAGAGACACCTAATATGATTCATGCAGTGTCAATCATCGATCATAATTCTACTTTTTAGCTATTTAGTAGATGCTTTTATCCAAAGTGACTTATTGAGATATACGTGTCATTAAGAAGCAGGTAGGGGTTAGGCGCATCTTGCTCTAGGATGCGCCGCTACGGTGAGACCTACCTGTGTCACAGGTGAGAGGGCAGGGGGTCCAGTCGCTGAAAGGGGTCACAATGCAGTCCTTCTTACAGGGCAGGCTGCACGGACGCATGGTGCCTGGACGAGGGCCTTCTGGACACCTATGCACACACGCACGCACGCACGCACGCACGCACGCACGCACGCACGCACACACACACACACACACACACACACACACACAAGCGCCCGTGCACATACACACACACGCACAACAAACACATCTCAACAGTTATTGATGAATTCATGGTTTGTATTTCCAATGTAAACAAACATTACTCATTGAAACCTATTAGGGGATGACTTGCACATTGTCTCCCCTACATTATTGAAGTTGCTTTCTCTGTCTACCATCTACCCGTGATGTACTATCACTATCAGTAAAGAATAATAGTGTGAATACAGTGTGAATACAACACTATGAATAACAAAGCAACATATAAATTCAGGATATTGTACGGAGATTTGCGAATACAGACACATGAACAAGAGATCAAGAATGAAAAGTAGCAGATAGTGATTGTTCAAAGGAAAAAAAATCATTACTGCTAGTATCCAAATGAGAATCATTCTTTAAAAGGACAATACCGGTCTGGGTGACCAAACCATCGTAACGGTCTCGCCCGGCTTCACTAAAACATCCGTTACCAATATATTTTTTCATCATCACTATGATGTGCCGATTACATTTGTGGCAGGTGTGTTCACGCTAAAGGCTCTCCGGCATAATCAGTCGCAGGATGTTTTAGTGAAGCCAGCAGAGACAGCTACTATGGTTTGATCCCCCTGAGCTGTAGTCTTGTAGTCCAGGGCCTCTCGCCCCAAAATGCACCTTTTTAAAATTGCACCAACCTCTCTTGCCTCTTTGTCCCCATCTCGTATCCTGCTATTCAAATTGTATGCCAGTAATAAGATTAGTCTTTTATTGCACCTATTTCTTGTATTTTGAGTTTGTAAAGGGTTCCTGACTACCTTGAAAAGCACTATATAAATGGAGTGTATTATAATTATTATTTATTTATTTTATTATTATTTTATTATTATTTTTGTATTATTATTATTTTCTTTAGAGCAGGAAGGGTCAGAGCAAGGTTTCTGCAACACAGAAACACCGCCTGTATTCTCCAGCTTTTTTTCACCACATTGGTGTACCCAGTGAATATCGGCTATGCGTTTAAAGATAAATACAAAACCTCCTCCGGTCAGCACCATGGGGATTTAGCTTTGGCTTTGTTTCATCTCAGTGTGGACGAAGTTCGGATGAGTCATGATTATTATTATGGCGCTAAAGTCGAGAAGCAATGCACTAGCAACTCAGGGGCAGTCCACTTACTTGATAGCTTAGCGTTAGCGCTAAGGGACCGCCGTGGGGGCCAAAGGTGACATGTAATACTAATGTAACAGCAACACAACAAGTGGAGATTCATTTGTAATACCAGCAGACAGAGGTAAATAATCCCTCTCACTAGGAACAAATCCTCCGGTAGTTGGTTGCGCAGGGTGAACAGCCGCTGGTTGATGTGACACATGAGAACGTATTTACGTTTGTACTTGTCTGATTAGCTGCTGCTGCTAATCCACGACTGACAGCGACTTGTTTCACAACAACAAAACGAGAGCCCTTGTGATGCTGGTTATAAGACACAAAGTGTGTTTTCTTGGGAGCATTTTGATCTGCAATCCCCAGTCCACCTGTACGAATACATTGAACGGTTGTCATTAATCAGCTTTTGCTTTGGTTATTTATTTGTTGTTTTGCCTGTGTCTACGCTTTTAGCTTTTCAGAAACCATTTGTTGTCTGTTTACTCACCATGGTGGACAATTCAAACATCTGATTGGACATGACTTGAAGACCTGGAGGGGGGAGCCTTAAGGTTTCCTTCTACTGTAATTGAGTTCCAGGCTCCATAATGATGGACATTATCCAAATCTGGATGATTCAAATTCAATTATGTTCCTGTTTAGTCCAGGGCCAAGAGCAGACCACAGGTGGCCTTTCATTAGCCTATACACAAGAGGCCTGAAAGTTTATAAAAGAAAGTTTCAGCTTTAAATTTAACTTGCCTTTTTGTTTTGACATGAAGTAATTCCCCCGCGTGTTGAATTTCCTCTCTCTAATTGAACTTGGGTAATATACTTCGACCAGCGTATCGCGTCGTTCGCTCGGTTTCCAATGATTCAGTTGTTCTTATGAGTGAACAAGATGTTTAATTATAAACCTATTCGATTACATTTCCTACCGCAAATGCCCATTTTGTTTTTTAGCTTTCGCTGCGCCACCCCATTCAGATATCAGAAAAAAATAAACCACACAAGACACAAATACAACAAATAAAATAAAATTACAATTGCACCACCATAAGTCAATAAGCTAGCTCCAGGTGGTTGAGTTTCCATAATGATCCTTTAACTGGTTTCTTATGAGACGAAGGAACGCACCCCAGCACCACCCCTCCGGAGCGAGTCTCAGAGCCCCTCCGTTAAAGCGAAACAAAAGTCCCTGGCCTGTTTTTAAATCTGGCTGTTAGTGCTTTGAGTAATAACCAGTGTAGCTGCAGCCAGGGTGGAGGCAGATGGAGGAGAACAATGGTAAAACAGATTACTGTGTCTACAGAATACGGGCATAAAAAAAGAAAAATATATAAAACGCAAAACGCTGGCGGAAAAAGATAAGGGCTAATTAATTTCATTACAGAAATTACACCCAACAAAACAAGCACATCATTTGTTTAAGTTAGCGTCAAGAAAAGAAAAGAGTGGGGAGGCTGTGAACACGGTTTCCTCTGGCAGTCTCTCTCTCTGGCCTCTCGTCTGGAATGCCGACACTTGACCAAATGTCCCGTCGTCCGGGGACAGTCCCCGTTTTCAGGTGGCGTTTCCCTGGCTGGATCTGTCCCTGGAGATGTCCCCGTTTTTTTAAAAGATAGGATTCTAGGAACATTTATGAATAGAGTTTTAAATGGAAAAGGTCATGAATATTCATTTCTAGACAGCTGGTTATTAGTCTTGTGTCTATCTGATCAGGCTGTGACGCCGCCTCGCTGCTGACTTCCTACCATAAGCAGACATGACCAATCATGAACAAGAGGCTATCAATACAATACAGAATGAGTCCCTATTCGAGTAAAACCCATCATAGTAAACCATTGGGCATGCACTGACCAAATTGTTACTACAGTACTACATTTACCATGATAATAGGCACAATGTAAATATATTATATATATATATATATATATATATACATATATATATATATATATATATATTTTTTTTTCCTTTCATTTCAGAAAATATATTTTGATGATATATGGACCGCCAAGCTTCAAATGTCCCCATTTTTCATTTCACAAATCTGGTCACCTTTAGGCACTATAGTCTAGTTGCTAGGGTGTTTGACTCCCAGCTAGGCTGAGAGAAAGTAATGAGTTTTATCGCATATCCGGTCTAACAAAACACAATTTCCGTTCTCTTACTTTCTATGAGCTGTGTACATCAGCTAACAATCCCTGCAGCGAGAAAAATAGAACAGAATAGCACATGCCAAGAAGAAGAACAACAAAGACAAGGATTTTTTTTTTTTACTAATAATAAAGACAATATCTGAAACGTGACAGAAATGGATAACCCGCTATTAGAAGTCCCTCCCTCTCGCTTGCCACCAAATCCGTGAAGCTGAAATGGATATCGCTCCCCCTGAAGCATGCCTGGAAGTCCGTCCTCTCTCACCAATATACGCACATTTAAAGCCGTCGTGAGGTGAGAACGCCTGGGTACAAAGTTAGCTCCCAGCCGGAAGGTACTGGGTTCGATCCCGCATGTCCGCAACCTATCGCTAGGGATTCTTGAGCAAGATGCCACTAACCCCATACCTGCGTCCCTAATTAAATTAATCTGAATTCACTCTAAGCCGCTTTGGATGAAAGTGTCTGTGAAATGATGAAATGAAGTGAACATACCGTAAGTACATATTAGTTCAACGGAAATCATTTGTGG
>JAOPHQ010004875.1:45000-90000 GCA_030340625.1 Merluccius polli
CTCTCTTATTCCCGATACTTAAAGCTCTCCTGCTCTTTCTCGCTTGCTTTCTTGCGCGTTCTTTTGCTTTGAACGCCGTTTTCATTATAAATTATGGAGTGTGATTGTACAGTGATTGTGATAATGAACTCAAGTTGTCAGTTATCCAAAGCCTGTTCTCTGGTGAGCCAATGGCCCTTTTGTTTTTCTGAAACGGCTGTGGCGTGTGTTTTTAATAGCATTCACCAAACCATATCGCACACTTCTGTTGATGTCCCCTCTATCTTTTGCCGCAGAGCCACCGGGTCAATAGCTGAAATAGGCTCTCTTCGACCGAGCATTCGTCTTCATTTTAATACTCGCCACTCGCTATGAATCATATTTGCCTTGACCGAGGCGATCCCACAACGTGAATAATGGATCTCAGATCACAGGTATCTCAGAGGGGTTTAACTACCTTGGAGAAGTGCTCAACAACAAGTGTGTTACAACAAATTGTCAGGCCTTCCGCAACCAGGGACTGCAGGGACATACAGGTACACAGTGCAGCGCCTGGGGTGTTTGACTCCCAGTTGAAAGCTTCCGGGTTTGATCCCCAATGTCTGCAGCCTACCCTATGCATCCTTGAGAAAGACGTCCTAGGCTAACCCCCTACCTGCTCTTTAATAACATGTATCAGAATTCACTGTAAATTGCCTCCGATAAAAGTGCCTTCACATCTACATAGTAATATCAGTGCTAACTTTGCTAACTTTTGCTAGACTTAACATGAAATAAAGTTCATCTTTGAGCAGACAAAAGAGGTAAATCTAAAGTCGGTGATTCATCTCACAGAGGGTGGGATGCGTCCTAGCTAACTGCAAACATGGCGTCATCTGTCTGCCTTGTGATTAAACTGCCTTAAACTATCAGAGCTATCTAATTACTGTCATTATCATCAATGAGAAACGAGGAGGGCCAGAAATGGCTGGGTTAATTAGCCTTACGGGTGCCAGCAGATTATTTATGTACTGTGCTCGCCTGCGGAGGTGAGATAGCGACTGTTGGTTAACTTCCCTTCAACAGCTTTCAAGCTACCTGTTTGTTTTTTCCTTTGTTTTTTGTCGCTCTTTCTCTATCTATCTCTAAAGATGTGTCCCAAATGTCTAAAATGCTGCGGATTCAGGCTGAATGCTGCCGATTCAGCCTGAATGTTGTCTGTTCAGGCTGAATGTTGTCTACTCAGGCAGTATCCGGAGGCAGGGAGGCAACAAGTCACGTCTCCATCGAATATTTACAAAAAATGCTCCCTGCAGAGGTGCCTCTGACTAGGCAGGCTTTGAAGGCAGCATAGACTTATCCTTTATTGGTCAATATATCCACAATCCCGTGCGCCCACTCCACTGCTCCCACAAGAAAAAAAACCATGGCGAACAACAGCCACGAGTTCATATACAAATATAAGTTATATTTACTTTTTTAACCTCCGATTTTTTTTTTTCTACCGAGAAATCGACAGTTAGGTCGCTGAATATCCATTAAGAAATTTGTCCTGACTTTACTTTTGCATTGACCGACTGGTGGTAGGATAAGGTATTTTGGTGACATCATGAAGTCGTGACGCATTGCTGCCTTGGAAGTCTGTCTCAAGCCAGACTTGATAGACAGCAAGGCAGCAGGCAGCTGTCTTCCGTTTGGGACACAGCATATATGTCTCTCTATGTCTCTCTCTCTCTTCCTCTCAATTCAATTTCCATTCAATTCAATTAAAAAAAACCTGGCATGGAAAATAAACTTTTACATTGCCAAAGAAGTTAAAAATAACAAAGTATAAAAGGTAAAACAATTAAGTATTAGATACCCCCTCCCCTCTCTTTTATTGTGTAGTGGTGTGAAAGTGAAATTAAAGCGAGTGTAATAATTACATGTACATTTTATCATCTGTTGTTATGTATTTCACCCAAATTCTTCTGTATATTCCTAATTAAATTGCCTGCTCTGTGATCGTTTATATTGCGTTACATTACGTTGTTCTGCATTAGTACCTGCTCTGCGATCTATTACTTTAATCCACTTTCCTGTGCTTTTCCGTATTGATGACACAATTCCCAACTGTGAGTACTCATGTTTGCGAGCTGCCGAGCTTCGTGTTCTGTTAATATAATTGAAGTGTTTAAAATGTGGAAAACAAACTTTTATATCCATTCTGATATTGTTTTGACACTTATACGTGTATATTGTCTACACCGTGTGTGTGAGATGTGTGTGAGATGACGCTCATTAGCGAGCTAATGGTTTTCATATTCAATACGAGTATGTATGCATAAGACTGTTATTTCGATTTATTTTTAATATATGAATATTGCCTGGAGTTGTCCTATATTGCTGGGAGTTTTTGTGGTGAAGTTCATGTGGTGAAAGACATGTTCTGTGATACAGTGAAGATAATTCATGATGACATTTAATGTCATTATATGAACAGTCTGCTACTGAGCTCCTGAGGAGAGCTTCGTGGAGAAACCAGTTGTCATTACATTGACTGCTTTCGTATTCATTAGCAATACAGAATGTAATGATGTAATACAATGCAGTGTACTTTCTTCATTTAATCTTCAGAACAAAACAATGAATCTCGTGTCTCTCTCTTTAGCTCACTTTCCATGTACACTCAACATGTGTATAGTTTATCAACGGTATTTAATTTCTATAATTTCACATACATCCCTACTCAGACATTAGAGCCCCTTGTTTTCCTTTGTTTTGGCTGTAGATCTGAATGAATGTTTTGGGATTCAATATTTAATTAAAGTGAGAAAGACAAGGGTGCAATACCAAATCTAATAATCTTTTCTAAAAAGCTACATAACTATTAGACCAGTGCATTGTTTATGAAACAAAACATGCAGATGTCACCCAAATATGAATCTATGAAAATATGAAGCATTTGATCTCAAGTTTAAATTCTAGTGTTGGCTCTGTTGTGTTTGGGTTCCTTACTTCTTGGGTGGCACCTGACCCACGTTGACCCGGACGCAGATGACCTTGCGCGTCTGGATGCCCGTGGAGCAGGAGGTCAGGTCCTCACCGGTGCTGTTGGGGGCCCCGGCGTTGGGGTCCTCTGTGCACGGCCCCCAGGGGCCCGTCTGCCAGTGGTACACTGTGCAGGCGTGTTCGTTGCAGTTCCTCACTTCCTGAAGAGCGCTGCTGTTTGGACACAGCGCCCCCCCTGGGCCACACAGAGCATTATATCAGTCAATCAATCAATGAATCAAGTCCAGAAGTTAATCAATCAAGCAATAACATCAATGAATCAGTCTCGCAGTCAGTTACTCAATTATCCATCAGTCAGTTTATCAGCCATGCACACAATCATCTAATGGATGGATTAATGAATCAGTCCATCTGCTATATAAAGCTACTCTCTCTATATATAACATAGGATGTATCGAAAAGACTAAATATTACAGGTCTACTATCCTACAACAGCAGGAGAATCTGTCCATCTCCTCATCTTACAAAACCATAATAATGTCCAGATAACGTTTTGTGGCGAATGTACGTGAAGTCTTTTTAATAGCGATGCTGGCCATGCTGTGTGACAGGAACACAAAGCTTGACACCTGTCAAGGAGCTTGAAGGCTCCTGCAATCTGATTGTGAGATTCAGTGCTAATGCAGTTTATTCACTGTGTGGTATTGTACTGTGAGGCCAAGCCCTCTCTCTCTCTATTTCTTCAACACTATTTCTCTCTTCAACATACTCTCTCCAGCTCCTGTGAGTATTTTTATTGTTGTAATTTTTTTATTTATATTTATTTTAGTTTATATTTCGTCAGTGGTCACATACACGTACGTAATGAATAGAAAGGTGTAGAGGACTCTCTGTCGCTCTGTCTCTCTCTCTCTCTCTCTCTCTCTCTCTCTCTCTCTCGCTCTCTCTCTCTCTCTCTCTCTCTCTGTCTCTCTGTCTCTCTCTCTCTCTCTCTCTCTCTCTCTCTCTCTGTCCCCCCTCCTCTCTGTCTCGCCCTCCATCTCTCCTGTCCCTTTCCCTCTCCTCTCCTCTGGTGTCTGAAGTAATTGACCGTGCTTAATGACTTCATTTAAATACGTGTTTGAGCGACATTATGGGCTGTGAGGAATACTTGTAGCCATGTTTTTTTTTTCTCCTTCTGAATTAATTGACAAACCGTATGCGTAATGATCAACAGAAGAGGCTGTAGTCAAGGAGCAACAAATCTCACCTTAATTGTGGATTAGTTTTCCTCCCGCTGGTTGATAAATGCTAACTCGGCCCATTATGGTGCTGGCTAGCACTACTGTGAATGTTCCTTAACTAACTGCTGTGATGCTATGCTTTGAAGTTAGTTAATGCACTAGCATGGTCATGGGATTGGCTGTAGCTGTTAGCCACACACTGACCTCAGCATCTTGGTTGTTTGTTTGATATTAGGAGGAACATATGAATTCGTTTTTCTCATAGAAATCATAATGTGATTGAATATAATGTAATAGTAAAACAAATTGCAATATGACAAGGACATCTTATACATGTTATATTTACTGTGCAATTTGCTGACTCTTTCACAAAGTCCACATTCATAATGTATTAGAGGATCCCGCTGCTTGTCAATGTTTTAAATCTGGCCGCATATATCCATAGCTAGATCCCCATCAGATCAAACAGTTCATCCCCAGTATGTATTTTCATGATTATTTACATTATTGCATAGCCTGATATGACTTTTTTGCATTATCTTCCTCAGATGCAATATTATATGTAAGCAAAAGTTCAATCAGGGAAACGACATTCCCCTTATATTTCTCATCGATTTATGTCTGGGTTCTTAATTCCCACATTTGCAGGCCCCTCCCCTTCTTCGCTCAACCAATCAGGACATTATTCATTAAACAGGAGTACAAACACACAATATACCAAGAATACATTGCTAAACTACAGTTCTAGTCTAATAATTAAAAACACTTTTACCAGTCAACTTTGGAAACTTTAACAGCCTTGAACGACCTTTGAAAAACGTGGAAAGCAGATTTATTCAAATGTAACCCATAAACTTGAAATCACTCTACCACAAAACCAACTAACAGCTAAAGGAACAGAATCTAAACATGTTCACACGCAACTGAGGAAGCGAAACTGTGCTACAATTTATGAATGACTATGATGTCAACCAGTTGTAAGGGCATTATGACAGTAATAGTGTCTATTAAAATAATAATGAACAAACTTCATTGTTACTTTTTACTGTTTGCCAAGTGTTGTGGGGGTTAAACACAGCTAGGAGCTAACAATTATACACAATCACAAATGTGATTATAAAATTACCCTCCATTACTGAGATCCAAGCCACTACCATAGAAACCACTGTCAGGAGAAACACACACACACACAGACACACACATACACACACACACACACACACACACACACACACACACACACACACACACACACACACACACACACACACACACACACATACATACACAACAAGACACACACACACACGCATCAAAACACAGCAGAATGTTTGGTGACATTTAAGTAAGAGACACAGAGAGAGAGAGAGAGAGACAGAGACAGAGACAGAGAGAGAGAGAGAGAGAGAGACAGAGACAGAGACAGAGAGACAGAGAGTCAAGCAGACACACGTTGCGTTGCCATGCCTAGTGTGTACAGAAACGCACGCACAAACGGTGGAGGAACGATCTTAGAGGACAGATAGAGGTAGATAAAACAGTGAGCCAGACAGACAGGAATAATCAGTGTGCTAGATAAGCAGACTGGTTCCGATTAGGCCAGACTCGGCAGACAGAGTGTGAAATTCAGCCCGCCGTTGATTGACAGCAGAGGACGACATGAAAGGCCACGACTGAGCCAACACTGAGCACTAATATGCATATATTTAAATTTTGAATGGAAGAAAAGGTACACACAGTCACCTACACACACACACACACACACACACACACACACAGCCACACGTCAGCAAGTTTAATATACAAATACTCACTGCTAAACACATTACACATATGTGTGCATGCACACACACACACACACACACACACACACACACAAGCAGGCATGCACAGCCCGTTCAAGATACAAATGCTTCCTAAATCCCTAAACACGTTGTTTGTCATCCTTACAAACACACACACACGCACCCGCACACACATGCATACACATACATACATAGCCACACGTCAGCAAATGTATTATACACATACTCACTCCTAAACACAATAACCGATTTTCCTCACACATGCACGCACACCCACATGCACACACAGACGGGCACATACGCACACACACACCCACCCTCACACACACACACACACACACACACACAACACACACACACCCATCCGCCACCCTGCTCACCCTCTCCGGCGTTGTAAGCCAGGATGGAGCGGGTCCTCATCTGCTTCCCCTCGATGGTCTTACTGGAGCAGGTCTGGGAACAGCTGGACCAAGGTGTCCAGTCGCTCAGCACACAGTCCCTTGAGCAAGGCACCCCGCAGGGAACCGGCGTCGGGGGCAGGCTCGACAAACACAGACTCTTGTCCACTTCTCCGCCTGGTGGAGATTAAAAAAAAGAGGAGAAGTGTGGTGTTATGGGTGTAGATCAACCGGCATGATAGACAGGTGAACAGATGGAGTGATAGATAGACAGGCAGACGGACAAACAGCCAGGTAGATAGACAGATGGACAGACGAGAGGAGGAAGGGAGTGGAGTGGAGCGAGGATTGGAGAGACAGACAGACAGGTACAGACAGAAAGGCAGACAGACTATCAGACAGACAGATTGACTGCTAGATAAACAGACTGTGCAGCTCCATAGGAAACATCCAGGGGAATAGTATTTTATGAATGAAGTGCAGAATATGCATGACCCTGTTCTCTCTGGGCCTCAGAATATAGGAAGGACATGTTTTATTGATGAACACATATATACAGTAGCACAACACACACACAAACACACACACACACACACACATGGATTAGATCAAAACTACGTCACATATCTTACATGTTCTGTGCAGTTACTTTGTACATGTCCCCGTTGTGATCGCTTGTGTGTGTGCGGTGCGCACTGGCATGACACGGAGCCCAGGGGGACGGAAAACTGAACGCGACGCGAGACACTGAAGATACATGCATGGACACACGGAGACGCGTGCGCACACACATAGACACATACATGTGCGCACACACATAGACACATAACACGTGTACACATGACACACAGACCTATCCCCAGATACCCACACAGACACACACACACACACATACATGCGTGCACATATACTAAGACACACATATCCTCAGTGAACACACGCACACACACACACACACACACACACACACACACACACACACACACACACACACATCTGTGCTTGGTACATAGCAGCACTCTCAGCCATCGGAACAGGGAAAGCCACCAGTCTACTTCAACAACATTTCTATCGACGTTCATCAGATGTGTGGCGTCTTTTTTATGACAGGGACGTAGCCAAACAGAACTAATCCATTTTTATCAGATCAAAAAGCAAAGTCTTAATGATGTGTGTCTATGTCTTCGACGTGTGTCAGTGTGTGTGTGTGTGTGTGTGTTTGTGGGTTTGTATGTGTCAGTGTGTGTGTGTATGCGTGTCTGTGTGTGTGTGTGTTTATGTGTGTAGGTATGTATTTGTGTGTGTCTGTGTGTTTGTATATGTGTGTGTGTGTGTGTGTGTGTGTGTGTGTGTTTGTGTATGTGTGTAGGTAGGTATGTGTGTGTGTGTGTGTGTGTGTGTGTGTGTGTGTGTGTGGTTGCCGAGACAACAAGGACATCCATCAGCGCATTAGAAACAGATGTAAAGATTAGAGTTCGGTTCTTCCTGTAGACAACAAGGACGCATGCTCCGCCCCCTTCTCGTTAATTTACTGAGTGGCTAATTTACACACCAGGAAGTAGACGCAGCGGAACATTTGATTGGCTCGTTAAAGGTTGACACGAGCAAATAAACACTCACGCCCAGGAGTACCACCCACACTATTTTGCAGCTCAAAATCTCAATTTGTCAATGTACGGGTGTGTGTGCGTGTGTGTGTGAGGTCTGTGTTTTTGTCTGTGGATGTATCTGTTTCTGGCCTCTGTGTAATAGTTTGTGTGTGCGTGTATATGTGTGGCTATGTGCCTTTGTGTAAATGGATGTGTACGCGTGTGCCTATGTGTGTGTCCTTATTTGTAGGTGGTGTTAAAAGGAGTGTCATAATGATAAGGAGTACCTTTAAATGGTACCCACGTGGAATATAAGCGTATCGAACGCACTCACACACTGAGGACATTTAGTTTGCGATGTGATTCTCGAAGTCACAGTCCCGTCCGATCCAACACAGCGGCCACTAAAATAATATTTGCAGCATCCTCAAACAGTGACTTTGACAGAGAGAAATCAATAACGTCCTGTGGCTTGTTTTCTTCGGTCCTGTCCGTAGCCGTAGGCTCAACAACAGCCGCAGCATCGCTGGCACTAAGGCCTGTTAGCATCTCTAACGCTGCCACAGATTTATACTCCAGATTTACAGTCACAAAAGAGAGCCCAGACTGACAGAAGCCGCTACAATGGATGGCCAAGTGGGAATTTTATTTGCTGTAGTACAATTTAGTTATTTAATTTGACTGTGCATGCAGAGTGACCACGTATAAAAAGTATAGTAAATTAAGGTAATATATATAGATGTGTGTGTTATATGTGTATATATATGTATATATATATATATATATATATATATATATATATGTCTCTCTCTTTATCTCTCTCTCTCTCTCTCAAAAGATAGCTCAAGATATTTATACAACCTTTCCTGTGTAGCTCACAGTAAGTGGTGGCCGCGTGAACCTTAACAGAAAGTCATATTTTCTGCACCGAAGGGAATTTACAGTTGAGTTGAGTCCTAAACAGAGAATTTATGTTACAAGCTTGTTATCTGTTGCAGCACACTACAATGGATGGGTCTAGCGCGCCATGTATCAAACCAGCTTTCAAAGAAGAAAAAATGTTGAACTGAAAGGACAGCTAATCACGACACAATAATTGGATAGACCGAAAACATAAATTCATAATGCTGTTCATTAATTCAGTGAATCCATTTTGTGAGGCTCTGAGGTGAAGGCAGGGCCGGTTTTACCGATGGGCAATGTGGGCGACCGCCCAGGGCGCAATCTATGTGGGGGCGCACGAGCGCGCCCTAAAAAAACCCTAAAAAAACGAGTGTGCCCTCAAAAAAAACCCAGCGCGCCCTCAAAAAAAAAGAAATAAAAGAAAAACTAAACTCAAAACAAAACTCGCCAGTTTTCTAGACTACCGCTCATTTCCATGTCAGACTAGTGGAGTGGGCGCTGCCCTCGTTGTCACGTCAACTTGCTGCTGAGAGTCATACAGGTTGTGTTTCCGAGAGGCAAGGGGAGGGGGGCGACTGATAGGAGCTGCACACTAGCCTACATGCGGAAATTTACTAAAATCTCCGCGATTCTGAAGTGGACATCGTACTACTTCAGAAAAACTATCGGAGCCACATTTGAAGCGGTAGAAAAAACGGTCGGTTGAGAGACGCAGATTGTATCTTTTTACGGAACATCCGCACGATATAATGTCGTGATGAGATATCAACACCCAAATCACACAACACAAACTGCCTCCAAATAAATTGTATTTCATAATTAACATAGACCCATATGCCTACACGACACGTAGGTAATTGATTGGTTTATGTGTAAAAAAAAAAGAAAGAAATGTTAATAAATAAATAAATATCAGACAATATCAGGTTGATTGACGGGTGAACGGACGTTGGCAAAAGGTAATGCGATAGGTAATGTTATGATGTCGACAGTGGTGGGCCGTCAGGGACAGCAAGGCCTTCTCTGCTGGCGTAAACATCATCAGAATATAAATTGAATTTACATTTTTCCACAAATATGTATTAAATTATTTCCCAGAATTATACTCTTTCCTCTTGGGTGCACTGCTTTCAGCCTCAGGTTGAGATTTGGAGGGCTGTTTTATATGTTAGAGCATTTATCCAATCACATTCAGTCTCATGTGTTGCCGGCGGAAATGAAGTTCTGTTTAGGCGGGGGCGGGGGGGGCGCCCAAGGGATGGTTCGCCCAGGGCGCAAATGTAGCCAGGACCGCCTCTGGGTGAAGGTAATCTTGTAAAAGTGAATCGCAGAGCTGTGGTTTGAAATGTAGGATTAGAACTGGACCGGTAATGTCTGGCAGGTCTCATTCGGTCCGGACTCGAGATGAGTACCTACAGGTGGGAAGGTAAACCCGAGCTTAGAGCACTCCAGAGTGGGGGTGCTAACCTCGGTGTCCCGGCCAAATCAACTCCAACCTGGCTCTCGTAACAACATGGCCGCCTAATCATCCCCTGGTGTCTAATTGGATTGTTTTATTGTTTCTGTGATAGCCAGTGTGTGTGTGGTGAGCGTTCAAACTGGGGGCAAACTGGCTGCACTGCATCACCCCTCAGGTGGGTGCTACACACAGACACATGCACACTCACTATGTAGAACAGTTTGAGGGCTGTGAAAAGCGCTTTATAAATGCATTATACTTTTGGCTGCACTATTAATCGAAATATTATCGAAATCGCAATGTGGCAAGTGCAATATCCAAATCGCAGCAGCTGCAATTTTTTGATAAGGGTAAAATGTGTACATTTATAATACCATTATAAATGAAGTACTGTATTGCTGCAGAGATGCCCCGGCCTACTATTTGTTTTCTCCAGATGTAAGAAAACAAGTTTGCTCGGTAGAGACCCCGGCAAATGTCACATCATGATTTGAATCGTTTTTTCGGTGAACATGAAAATTGCGATGTTTACCATTGCTGTGCACACACTGGATCTGGGGAGTCTGTGTTCCCGGGCCGCACAGCTTCCCGTCGTCGGGGCGACACCGGTCCAAGCTGACCAATCGCCAGTCGTAGCACCTCGGGTCGTCACACGGGACCGCCTCCAGGAGGTGGGGGCAGTTCCCGGGACCGCCGGTGGGCGTGTTGGTGACCCGTCTCTTCCTTATCTTGAAGCCTTTGGGGAGAGTAGCGAGAAGACAGTGACATGGGGTTGTTGTGTCGTAACGCTGTGATCCTTTCCTTTAGCCAAACCCAGTGGTTCCCAGGCTTTTCAGGATCAAGAAGGTTATAGAGAAAGTTTTGCAGAAATACACGATACTAAAAAAAACTGTACAGCATATATAATAGAAAGTAAGTAATAGAAATTAAGTTAGTATTAAATGCTAATAAATAAAGATGTGCTTACCCACAGGCACATGGCGTTTTAACCCTATCAATGTAAACTGTGCTATCAATGTCCGAGTGAACGTGTGGAAATGGAACGATGGATGTAAACTAAGCAGCAGAATACATCATCTCAGCAATATACTTTAATGTTGCTGTGATGGAGTTTATGCCTATTGGAAAGATTATCATGAAGCTGCTGTCTACTGCCATTTGGCAAAGAGAGAGAGCCCCCCCCCTCTCTATAATAGTGAACACAACTACATACTAAAAGAAAATTATTATTTCAGTATGAAGATTACGTATACCATACTCGTAAAATCGTACATCGTACATCGTAAAGTACGATAAATTGAGTGTCGGAAACAATATAAATTACTGGAGTTGGAACGAGGACATTCCTATAATTATCATAATTAATTAAACCTCATATAAACCTTCTTCTTCTCCAGAAGTTTGTTGACCTTGAAGCTAGTTCATCTAGCTAGTTCTTCTCCAGTTATTTGAATTAAGCTCATAAAAAAAGAGATGAATTACAGGGGCAATGTCTGATGCCAATGTGATGCTAGCTTCACATACACACTCCAGACAAACCAGTGTGAGTCCGAGGTGCTGAAAGACACCTTTAAACTCATTAAGTGTATTTTTAATGACGTTTCACTGCTTTTTAATGAAGCCATCATGCACGCTAAAAGTTATGGCTGGGGAGTAAAATATAGAAAAAGGATAGTCTTTCGCAACATGCAGAACGTCGGTTGTGATAATTATCTTGGCCACCCTTGATACATTTTCTGACAGGTGTATGTGAACGCTAATAGGAATGTACCGTTTGTACTCTATGTTTAAGTTCCTACATGATGTGAGATAGCAAGACGAATGCAATTCAACAACATTGATAAAACCGCTGTATCAGCATGTATGGTGGGGACGTAACTGTTTGTGTACACTATTTTCCCCATTGTACCTTTTTTCCCCGCCTGGTCGTCACAGTTCTCGAAGGTGCAGGGCCCCCAGGCCCCCCAGGGGGACACCTGGCACTCGGTGGGGCAGGGGAGGTGGCACAGCTGGGAGCGGCTGGGGACGGGCCCCTGGCACAGCTTGTTCTGCACCGGGGGGGAAGCTAACGGGAGACAAGCCCACGTTAACGCAAAAAACGTTAAACATGGTGAGGTGTGCATGAAAGAGACAACCTGACAAAGAAATACATGTATGTTAAGAAGCATAGGTTTCTTTTAAGGAAAAGCTTTTTGGTTTGACTTTGACCAACATTAATCCAGTTTCAAACCAGCATGACTGCAGTCTCAAACCATTATGACTCCAATCTCATATCCAGTTGTGCCAGTTGTTCATATTCTTCTGAGCTGCGCCAGCCTGACACTAAACCAGAATAATACAACACACAAAATAAACAATCTCTTGTTATTTTATCTATTTCCATCCCTGTCTCATAAGTCTCATAAGACAAGAGCTTTAAAAAAAATGAAAAAAAAGTATAATGAACAAAAAAACACCCCGCCATGGAGGGTTCCCGCCTGCGAGACGATGCCACATTTCCGCTTTTTTTCTCTCTGCGTTGTTTATCGCCCCCCCTGTTCGCATGTCAGAGTGATGAATTAGCCATGATTACCCCCATTCTCTCTGCAGAGTCAGATCATAAAAGCACGCTGCAGCCCAGCCCACTGTCTCCCACTGGAGACCCCCCCCCCCCACACGCTCTCAACACCGGATGCATTATTATTATCATGGCAACTAAAGGTGCGATCGCAGAGACAATGATGTCGCCTAGGCTTGTGCATCTTCCCGCAAGGAGTCCCCTGCTTCTGAATCTCCCTGTTGTAAACCGTTCTCGATGTAGAAAAGCGATGGCAAAGCGTGGGCTGGATTCAGTCTGAATACCGGCCAAGGAACGAGGCTGAGAGACAAGAGAAGGAAGATGCTATCCTCCATCCACAGACTGAGAGAGAGAGAGAGAGAGAGAAACAGAGAGAGAGAGAGAGAGATAAACAGAGAGAGAGAGAGAGAGAGAGAGAGAGAGAGAGAGAGAGAGAGAGAGAGAGAGAGAGAGAGAGAGAGAGAGAGAGAGAGAGAGAGGGGGAGAACACGAATTCGCAATGTCCCCTGAAACCCAGCAAAGTGAATGAAGTTGATTTATGAAGTGTGTGAGCGGGATGCACGCTGGGATGCAGTGTGTGTATGTGGGGGGGGGGGGGGGGGGGGGGGTGGTCTTCGGTGCATGGCAGTGGTTTCACTGCTTTGAAAAGACGGTGCATGCCGTCTTTTCAAAGCAGTTATCTGCATGCTTGCAGGGCGCTCATGTGGATAAGAGAAGGGTATGGCCTCTTATACACCTAACCCCCAGCAAGGCTCCTCCGTCTAAATGAGTCTTCAGCACTTCACAGTTAATTGATGGATTCACGCCACACACAAACAAAGAGTACACACACACAACACACGGTTTACAACAGCGATGGCGAAGCGTGGGCTGGATTCAGTCTGAATTCCCGCCAAAGGAACGAGGCTGAGAGACGAGAGAAGGAAAATGCTATCCTCCATCCTCCATCCACAGATTGAGAGAGAGAGAGAGAGAGAGAGAGAGAGAGAGAGAGAGAGAGAGAGAGAGAGAGAGAGAGCACAAATCTGCGGGAACGCACATTTTGCAATGTCCCCTGAAACCCAGCAAAGTGAATGAAGTTGATGTATGAAGTGTGTGAGCGGGATGCACGCTGGGATGCAGTGTGTGTATGTGGGGGGGGGGGGGGGGGGGGGGTTGGTCTTCGGTGCATGGCAGTGGTTTCACTGCTTTGAAAAGACGGTGCGTGGCGTCTTTTCAAAGCAGTGCTATCGACATGCTTGCAGGGCGCTCATGTGGATAAGAGAAGGCTATGGCCTTTTCTACCCCTAACCCCCAGCAAGGCTCCTCCGTCTAATTGAGACATCAGCACTTCACAACTTATTGATGGAATCACGACACACACACACAAACACAGAGTACACACACACAACACACACACACACACACACACACACACACAAACATGTGCATACACAACATGCACACACAATACATATGCACAGAAACACACACACACCCACATCCAACATCCTTGCAGTCCCTCCTGTTTATGAGATCCCATATTTATGATCAAACATAATAAAAAAAATATGACACATATAATACATAATAAATAATGAATTGCTGTTTTCACAACTTCTTATCAGTTATGGTATCATATATAATATATCCATCTATTTTTTAATATGTTATATATATACTGAATGGCTTATTTATAACAAAATAGAGAGCTCTCTATGGCTATAAGAGAGTAAGCGAAGAATGGGCCCCGGTATGAAGTGCTTCATCTCATTGTCACGCCCACGCATCTAAAACCCCCAGCATGTGATTCAACCATTGCATCAACCGGTGCAACATGTTGCACTTTAACTTCCCCTGCTATCTCCACGCCGGCAGCAGGACCATTCTTCCTTTTAGAGCCAAATATATCTCCTCTCCTCTCTCTAATCTGTCCTTCATCTCCACTAATCAACGCCTGACTCCTCTGAGCGCGCCCGTCAAGTACACCGCTTTTCCTGTTTAAAAAGTGAAAGCGAAAGTGAAAATGTGAAAAGTGGAAAAAAGTTGTATTCATTATATGTTCTATATAACAGACAGAAATAATTGTTTTCGCTGGGTTTAGAGAAGAAAAGACAAAATCAAACATCACCTAACAAACAGGCAATTCCCTGTGTCAAATCCATCACAATAATCTGTGGCAAGCACATACTTGGCAACTGAAGGTGCGATCGCAGAGACAATAATTAGAGAAGATCCAAAAGGGAAACTGATCCTTAGAATGAGCATATAGCTGTCTTTTGAAGTGAAACGGCTACCGCCTGGTTTTCCCAGGGATTCTCATGTTCTTCCTTTTGTTCCCACAAGACTCTGCTGAGCTTTGAAGAACGAGGAAGAAATGAACCTTAATTCCTTCCGAACTGCGCAGTACAATGCTGGTGGCGCTTTTGAAATGCAAAGCAACCCATTGCTCTTTCAAATGGACTGGAAGTGACATAGCGTAGCGTAGCAAGCTGAGTTAACTGAGGGAGCAGCAACCCTCATCCATGCCCCCATGTAGAGATGCCCTGCCTCCAATATTGCCTCAGCGTCAATCCCTTTGTGAGAATACAATTAATCAGAGTATTGGTAAGGAATAATACCGATACTTAGTCTTCGAGGGATATGTTTGTAATTCCCTCATTGGCCCAAATGCAATACACTTAAAAGAAAATCACCACAAACTTCTGGAAAAAAACATGTTTCAGTAAAGTGGACATTGAATACAACCTGTTGGTCTGTTCTCTCTGTACAGAAGACATGGTACCTTTAGATCACGTCCTTATGAACATGTGGTGGCGGACGAGGAAACAACAGTTTTAGTTTTGGAAGTAGACAGCTTACAAGCTATAAACATCAGCACATCAGCTATAAACAGACATTTTGTGTTCAACATATTTGCAGTTTGCCTGGCAATAATTAAATAATATGTTAAACAAAATGGGGGGGAGGGAGAGTATGTTCTGAGAGGAAGGAACGAACAGAAATAATAGAAAGAATGGAAAGGAAGATCACAGAGTAATGGAGGAGTAAAGAGAAGCGACAAGAAAAGGACAAAATGGCTGGCATTGAAAGTGGAAATGGTTGTAAATGTTGCAGTGCTGAGATTTATTTTGGAAGCAAATGCAGATTAAGATAAAGTAGTCGGTTTACTCGACTCAAAATGCTAAAATGTCTTGACATAAACAAATGACCGATGTGGAAACGCCCATATGATCTGATCCCAGTAATGTTCGTAAAATGGCCAACATAGTCATGAGTCCATGACTATGCGAACTTAGCATAGCCATCCTCGTCAATCATGACATCACCATGGCAACTAGCAAGACATACGTGGGCCAGTTCTATTGTGGTTGCATCTTGTGTGGTTCTCTACATATGGTAAAGTATTTCATGGAGAGGCTGGATCACAATGGCCAGGGTAAGGGGCCAGGTGGACGGGCCTGGTGGGGTGGGGGGGGGGGGGGGGGTGTAGGGGCAGGCGAGGGGGGGGGGGGGGGGGGGGGACAATCAGCCGAAGCCTACCTACCTGTAATGTGGAAAGTAACGGAGAGGAGCGGGGGGGGTGCTAGATTTCATCTGCATCACGGTCTGAGCTGCTGCAGGGAGGGAGATAGCGCTATTAGCTACACGCAGACACACACATGCAAAGGTATGCACAGACAAACGCACACGCACACACACACACACAGGCAGGGATGAATGCACACACACACACACACACACACACAAGCAGGCAGGCATGGGTGCACACATGCAAAGATACACACACAAACGCATGGGCACACACACAGGAATACACCATACTTTCCACATGTGCTCTCATACACACGTATACACACATCATCTCACACCACACATACCAAGCAGGAACACACACACACACACACACACACACACACACACACACACACACACACGCACACACAGCAAGCGAAGGAGTGGCACTGCTAACACACCCTCTGTCATTGTGGAGGACAGAGATTAACACCGGAGCAACTAGCGGTGAATGCTCCCTAAAAGGCACACATGCACTTTTAAACCCGCTCTGAAATGCAAGAACATGCACATCCATGGGGTTTCTGTAGTTGTTGTTGTTGTTGTTGTTGTTGTTGTGGCAACACTGTCCCCATACACAAGACCGCCCACCGACCCACCCACCCAATTCCTGTCAAAGCTCTTCTCATCCTTTGCCCTGAAGGGGGGGGGGGTTACAGGATGGAGTTACTGAGGTGGTGTGTGCATGTGTGTGTGTGTGTGTGTGTGTGTGTGTGGGGGGGGGGGGGGGGGGGGGGGGATCTAGTGTCAGATCTATTGTGATTGGCTAGGAAACAGGAAGTAGCAAAGTGATTGCAGATGTCTGCCAGTGGGAATCTTCTTCCTCTTGTTCTGTATAGTGTGGTGATGTTTATGTATGAGGCAGCGGGAGAGCGAGAGCGCAAGAGAGAGAGAGAGAGAGAGAGAGAGCAAGAGAGAGCAAGAGAGAGAGAGAGAGGGGAAGAGAGAGAGTCTATTAGTGAGTAAGAGGAGAGGGAAGGGGGGAGAGAGAGAACATAGAGGGAATGAGGAAGAGTAAAACAGGGAACAACTGAAGTAAAAATAACTGTAATATATGAGAGAAGGAAAAGTTGAGGAAACAAATTACGCAACCAGTTACAGAGAAAGAGAGGAAAATGAGAGACAGGGCACAGGCAGGTGACCGCCTGCCACTCTCTCTCTCTCTCTCTCTCTCTCTCTCTCTCTCTCTCCTTATCTTACACTCACTATCCCTCTCTACACCTATCTCTCTCTATCTCTGTCTCTCTCGACCTCTCTCAGCAGGACGCTAGGAGATTACATCACCAGCAGAGGCAAGAGAAATCCTGTGCCAAGAAGATTAGAACACACTCCTTTTACACTGCCCCTGACGTGTGTGTGTGTGTGTGTGTGTGGGTGGGTGCAGAGACACCAACACACACACACACACACACCTCCTGAACCACACACCTACCTGCACCCACGCACAAGGATGCGTCAGGCACATTCTGCATGACTAGCCCACCCCTACACCCCTCATCATCACAGCTCTTAATGTAGGAATATTGTACTTCATAGTACTCCACACACACACGTGCACGCACACGTACACACACACGCGCGCGCATGCACGCACACACACACACAGACACACACGCAAGCACGCACACACACACACACACACATACACACCGGTGTCTATCTGGGCATGTATGACTGCTCTGGTTCCTTTCCATCCAATCAGAACATAGTACTCCTACTGCATCTCAACTGAAGCCGCTCTATACTAGAAACACAGATAGAAAGAGCTTACAGTCCTTTCAAAAGCCTTCCAGGTTTGTTTTATACAATCTGTCCGTTATGTCGGTAATCCCTGTTCCAGTAATTGACTGTGTGTGTTGGCCCTGGGCTTGATACAGATACTCCTCATCTCAGAAATGTATGGGAGAAACAGATGGACAGCTGTTTAGTGTTCTGGCAAAGGGTGTTTCCAATGCACTTTAATCATTACACTGGGTCAACTTAATTGTATTTGCTCTGGAGATCTCTCTTCACTACCTCTTCACCACCTCTTCATGTCTTCAAATCCTCTAATGACCTTACCCACACAGCCTGAACACCGCCACTTTTCATTAACACAAAATGTTGCATGACTAGAATATCACCGCAAACATTAGCAGCATAGCAACTGTCCCCATTTCAGTTAACCTTGGGGTTTGGACCTGGTACAGTAAATAAGTACTATTCTTGAGTTATTTGCGCTGTAGGGTTATGGGAGAGAAACCTGAAAGTCAAGCATTGCATTGCCACTGATGACTGCCGCTCGCTGCTGTCTTAATGGGCGCATGACAATAAAACGTGAAAGGTGAAAGGTGAAACTACAGCGCCGAAGCAAACATAAAGGATTCTCCCGAGCTGCACGTTAACAGCGGACGTTTACACACTCCTACGCAATCTCCGCGGGATAGACCTCCGACGGCTCAGCCCTAACACCCTCTTTAAGAGGGCCGCTTTGACTCTAAGCTGGCTTGACAAGTGTCACATAAAGAGAGGCCTTTGCACTTTCAATGACTCCACAGGTCAAACAGGAGGGAGGGCGGGGGGGGGGGGCGACTCTTGGCGTGGAAGGAGAGGACTTGTTTGGTTGTGGTTTTTGAACAAGGAGATGAAGGAAGAGGGTTGAAAGACATGATGAGGTCACAGCGGGATGTCTTGTGTCTGATGAGTACTACTGTATATTGTAGTACCTGTTTATGATGTGGTGTTAAGACTTGTTGAAGGCGCTGTGTGTGACTTCATGACCACATTCCCAGATCAATGAACACATTAACCATCCCCTAGGATTTCAATAATAAACCACATGTGGTCTTTAAGAAGAACCTTCCAAGATTTTCTAAGAGATTGTTGTAATTGTGAAAATGTGGGCTTTATCTAAATACCCTTGTACATGATCACATAGAAGGCATATTACTGAATTTAACATTCACTCATCTAAGCTAAGAGAGATCATAACCCACCATAATCGTTTCTCATTATTGCATCCCATTCTAAAAGGTTATTGTGCATGAGCGTGGAAAAATCAAAGACAGGTCCTCGATCCCATGACCTCCAGGCTTCTCTGACCTTTGTCCTTGTCTCGGAGGTCGCTGAGGTAGGTGAGGATCTCGGCGTTTCCCTGGACACAGTACACCTCCCGGGTCTGCAGACCGCCCCCACACAGGCCTGTCTGGTTGCCACGCCGACGGTCCTGTTGGCTTAGCAACAAGTCCACCCTGCAGTCGCTCCACTCTGTGCTTCTCCAGGTGTACCTGGGCGAGAGAAAATAAACAATGGCGGGCGAGGGACATACAGATGCAGAGAACGAGAGAGCGGGAGAGAGAGAGGGAGGGAGAGTGAGAGAGAAAGACAGAGATGGAGAATGAATAGATAATGGTGTGTGGGTGTGTGATTGAGTGTAAAAATACAATTAAAATCTGGCAAATGTAGTTCAATCTTGGAAGAAAGCAAAACATGTGCAGTGTTGAGTGAGAAGTAATTTCGCTGTTATTTTTACTTTGGCGTTGCTACATAAATGCCACTCTGTTGTAACACGCAGAAAACAGAAAGCAAATGGAAGGAAAAAAACAAAGAACCAAATCATATTATGGATAGAAAGAAATACTACTCTGACAAAATACAATCTACTGAATCCATCAGCAACTTTAGAAACAACAGGAACTTTAGAAACAACAGGAACTTCAGTGGCTAAACAAAAGATATGTGTGTGTTTGTGCATGCGCGCGCCTGTGTGTTACCCAAGCAGCCTTGCTGTCTACTGCCATTTGTCAATATTTTGTGTTTGGCCCCATCCCAAGCACTTCTAATAATCTGTCTCCATATGCTGTATCCCCCCCCCCCCCCCCCCCCCCCCCCACACACACACACACACACACGCAAGACTAACCCGGAAAGCAAATTAGCTGATGGTGAATGAAAAGAAAGGCATATGGCCTCTGTTTGAGAGAACACTGTCTCCAGTAGTCTCTCTCTCTCTCTTTCTCTCTCTCTGTCTGCCTCTGTCCCTCTCCTGGGATAATGAATGAATCAATGAATCCCCTAGCACAGACAAACACAAGTAGTTTCCCACCAGAGAGACAGGATTACATCTTTCATCCCCCGCTGTCTGTCTGGCCAAGTGGTGACGCGTGTGGGGCTCCACTGTTACCACACACTGTGGTAACAGTGTTCTAGTTAATCCCTCTGTCCTGTCTTTGTGTTTGTTTGCCTTATCATCTGTGTTTCTGTAAGGGTTATTTGGGTGATTGGTTCTCATGTGTGTGTTTGTGTGTGTGTGTGTGTGTGTGGGTGTGTGTGTGTGTGTGTGTGGTTTGGTTTAGGGTCAGGGTTCGGGGTTAGGTGAAGGTTAAAGTGGACCATTTTATGTTGCGCCTGTTACCCCCAGACAGTCGTCACACACCGCACTACGCCACACTTCCCCAAATCCTCAACCCTAGGTGCCCATCGCCAGCCCTCCGCTCCTCCCCACCCCTCCCTCCAGCGTTACCGCGACAACAACAACCCGTTTAACCACTCACGTGGGACACGGCAGTGGCGTGCCCTCGCCTTGCGGTTCGCACGCCTCCGTCTCCTCCAGGGCGCCGCACGGCTGCCCCTCTTCCCCGACCGCGAACCGGAGCACGCTCCGGCCTCGGGAGTGCGTGCCGCTGGGGGCCTCGGGGTCCAAGCAGGCCTTGGAGCAGGGGCCCCAGTCGCCCCAGGCACTCAGCTGGCAGTCCTTGGGGAGGAGGCAGGACTGGACGGTGTGCGGCAGGTCCATCGGTGTGCACAGGCTGGGAGAGGGGGATGTCAATGTTAAGACGTGTTCATACGGAGTTCACCACCATATCTGTGTGTCTCCTTCATAATGGGATGAACAATGTCTGGAATTTGCTTTGGATGGGGAGATATATATATTGTTCAGCCACATTCACGCTGAATTTGAAGCAGATACCTTGTGGGTTATAGTTAAAGTGCCTTTGCTGTGTGATGGTGAGTTATGTTCATAATGGCGCAAGCAACATCTATTTTATTTGAAATGTTTTGTCTGATTGTGATTGAAGTCATTTAATGGTAATGAAATGTTGAATTTTCCAAGCATCCTCAACTTCTAAATCTCACAAATGGGAGGCTAAAGTATAGATAAAAGGCTTTTGCTTTGCAAATTGCAGACGAGGCAGATTAAGATCACCGATGACCTGCTCCGCCTTATGACTCATCAGACATCCCCGAGGTAAAACTATCCCAGCGGAAACAAGGCTTTAGTGAGACCTTGAACTCTTTGAAGGTAGGGGATAGCTCCACAGAGAGCAAGTAAAGCAGGACTTAACAGTCTTCGGCCGTGTCGGCGGGGAAAGGAACGTTAAGAGTATGATTCACATAAAGCTCCTTGCCACCGGCTACATTTCCACTTTATCCCATTAGCTTATCCCATTAGCATACAACATTTCACATTATGAATAATACAATGGGAGCCAAGGTACAACCACGTGCTAACGCTAAGTCCATCAAGGGCTGACATGAAGGACCGTCGTGTTTTAATCATCCCAACCAAGTGTTTACGAGTAATGAACAAGGCGCCCGCCTCAGAATCATTAGAAATTTGTTCTAAGTAAAGAGGAGCGCATTATGCTAGCCAGACCGCATGTCTTTCCCCTGGAGCTATTGCAGCTGACGAGCTATTAGAGATAATTACAGCTCTGCTTCATTTAGAAACCCCTCATTTAGCCGCCGCCGCCACACTTCACCTCTGCTGCCCCGATCGCTCGGCAAGAAATGTAGAGTCTCCGCTGTTTTTCCTCTTTCGTTCGTCTCTGTTGTGCTCTCTCCCTCCATTCATTCTTTAGCTCCGCTTTTTTCATTTTTTCATTCCTTCTTTCTTTATTTTTGCTCCCTTTCTTCCTTCTTTCTTTCTTTCTTTCTTTCTTTCTTTCTTTCTTTCTTTCTCTGTTTCTTTCTCTGTTCCTACCCTTTTCTTTCTTTCCTTTCTGCTCTCTTTCTTTTGTTTCTCCTTGTTGTTGTTTGATAACCAGTGTCCTCACATATTGAAACACCTGTGCCGCAGAACCTCTCGAGGTCGTACCATGAAGGATTCTAGCCTGTGTTATGAGGCCAACCACACTTGAGCGTCAAATCATTTATGCGCTGGAGAAAAACAAAACAGAATTGAAGCGGATGTGGGTGAGGGAAACACAGTCAGAGCAAGGGAGAGAGGGAGAGAAAGGGAGATAGTTTCATGATGGTTCCATTTCCTTTCCCGGACTGAACCCACTGGTCCCTGGTGTGACCAATGACCCATTTTTCCCATTTTTTTGTGAGCATTTTGTTCGCTTGTCCCTAAACCTAAGCAAGTTCTCTTTTTTCCGCTAAAGTTTTCTGGAGTCGGAAGTCATTATTTTCTCATCTCAGTCACTGAGACGAAACAGGGAACAGCATAATTCTCCCTCCGTCTTTTGCGTTCTCTCTAAGAGTTGATGATGTCCTCCAAACTGCTCTGTTTCTGAACGCCTTAACAATTTTTAAGCGAGAAGCGAAGCAACAATGGCCATGATTTCTAACATGCAAACACAACTCTTTTCCTGAACAGCAATTCATAAAAAATGAATGAAAAAGATGAAAAAGACCCGCCGCCACTGAATCGAGAGTGGAAAAGAGAGTTCCAGATGTCATCTCTTATTAAGAGATGACATTCACACAACTTCAACGCACAACAGAAATAACCATGCCTGTGTAGAGGAAGGATGAAAAACACTCGTATGGTGACTACAAATACACAATTATTGTTTGTGATCCACCATTAACTGCCAAAGTAAGATCAGGGTTTGTGGGATGTGATGCAAAGGCTGACACAGGCATGCGACGGAGGCGTTCGACACTCAGTAGGAGACAGTGACAGATGTGCATCTCAGGCATCTGTCGCTGTCACACAGTGCAGGATAGTGTAGTGGGTAGGACTCAAAGCTGAAAGGTTCTGTTTGCATCCTACAGCTCGACTGTAAGCCACTTTGGATAAAAGCGTCTACTAAATAGTGTTCAAAGGAAATTATTGGCATGAAGCGAGATGCAAGATGTTCACAGTGTTTCGGGCTTGACGGGGTTAATGCTGTGCCTCGGAATTTTGTTCCACTTTTAAGGAAAAAGGCAAAAAAACAAGTATGAATATTTCACAAGCCAAAAATAAGTCAATGATTAATATTTATGGTCCTCTGAGCATCAGAGTTGTTCCTTTGAAATGTTGTGATCCCAGTCACTGATAGGGGGGACTTGGCATTGACAATACATCAATGGACCCATTGAGTGCATAATGGATCAAATCTCTGCGTACAGTGGTGTGTGACGGCCATGGTGTGAATAAGATTGCCTTATACTGTCCTAGAGATCAAAGACTTTCTCAATTTCTAAAATACAAGATCCAAGGCAACAGCATTGGTAATGTAAATTGGGAGCGACAGTCAATGGAAACCAGGCATTGAAGAGCTATGAAAGCCTTGCTGAAAAGGAAGGCACCACAATGTCAAGTCGTTACTGCAAATGATGACATGATGGAAAAATGCTGTAGAAAGCATTCTTGATCAATATCAGGGCTCATGTTCAGTTCTAACAACATCAGGAACTAACAGGCTATTTTTTACCCTGAAACAGCAATAGAGGAAGAAGCTTAGCTAAGATAAGGTAAGATGGTACTTTATTTATCGCTGACAGGAATTGTGGCTTTAGTGCTGTGGTGCAGATGTGCTGGGTGTATGAACCAATAGACGGCAGCATTGGATGGCATCCAGAAAGACAGGGGAATGACTCACTTTATCTCGACGGTGGTCCCGTTCCAGTGGTTGCAGGTCACGTCCCGGGTTTGGTACCCCACCTGGATGTCCCAGAAGGGGCTCTCCTGGCGGTTTAGACGGTTCCTGGTCCGTTTCTTCTGGATCAGTTCCCTGGTCTCGGGGTCTTTGGCCCCAACCTTGTCCCTGACCCCCGGGCCCTTGCCCTTTCGGCGCTTGGCCTGGCGTGTCGACCGCGTCTGAGGAAGAGCACAGGGGCCCCAGGGCCCGACCCGGAGGCTGTACATCCCCTCAGGGGTGGTGCAAGGGCCCGGCTTGCAGGAGTGGAACTCGGTGAGGTTGGGGCAGGCAGCGCCCCCGAACATTGGGGGAACCAGGACATTGCGGACCCGGTTCATGAGGCCGATCCCGCAGGTCTTGGAGCAGGAGGTCCAAGGGGAGTACTGGGACACCACACAGTCCTGTGGGCAGGGGATCAGGCAGGCCTGCTCCAGACGGGGTTTGGGCTCAAAGTATTCGCAGATGGCATCCTCTGCCGGGGATCCGTCCGCCCTGAGCATGCAGTCCACCTCCCGCAACTGGGTTCCCTCCTCGCCGCCATGGCATATGGCCGGTCGCGGGACCCCGTTGGTCCTCGCCGAAACTGGCACGCATTGGTTCCAGGCTCCCAGCTGCCAGTCGTACAGGTCCTTGTGCCAGTCGCACACGCGGAAGCAGTTCCTCTGGTTGGAGGGCCGCTGGGCCTGGTCACAGTTGGTGGGAAGGGTGGTCCAGCCGTCCACGTGCGCACACCAGACGGCCCGGCTCTGGCTGCCACCGGGGCCACAGTCACTGCCCATACACCTCCCCCATGGCCCTGGAGAAACACAACACAGAGTTGGACAGAGTTACTCTGACAGAAACAAAGTAGTCGCAGAGAGTTAAAGTAAGAAATATCAAGACTGGGATGGACTTTGTTTCAAGTATCAAGTATCAATCAAAGACACCAAAGACAGTAGTGTCAATTATACTACAGTCAATTAAAGCCAATTAATTCATCCAGTATTTAGTCTAATAGATATTACCACAAGTATTTATCTCTCTTGTTCACCTGGTCAAGTTAGTTGCATGAAGTAACTGATGAATAAATGTTTTGTTATGACAGTTTAATTAGTACAGCTTCTAATCGGACAGTTGAGGAGATAATGTCTGATGGGTCTGTTTATGAAAGTAATGTTATTAGCAGGTAGGGTTATGGCATCTTGCTCTAGGATGTCTAAAGACAGGCTGAAGACATTGGGGATCGAACTAAGCCACTCAAATATAGGGCTACAACTCTGGACAATGGGTTATCCTCTACTGTGATTCTTTATGAATTGTCCAAATGTAGTGAAGAATACCCATCTAAAAGAAAAAGAAATGTGCTCATGTATGCAGGTAGGGATGTGCACACACATAGGTGTCGTACAGCTTTCAAAATCCCCACAGGGACGAAAAGTTGAATTATTATTTCACTTTCACCCAGCTGAACCTTGCTATAGCAAATTCACGTCATTAGCTTATAGCCTTTAGCTAAATGCCTCTTGTGCGGTTGGCGGGTTGAGGGGAAAGTGTTAAGTGGACACAGGCAACAACCAATTACTCTTCCTATGTTGAAGACGGAAGAGAGAGAACCTTGCTGGAAAAACAGAAGAATAAACTGAGAGGTTGTTGGGTTTTCTCAACACAAAAGACAGAACATTAGTGGAGATAGCGTCATCTCATCTCCAACACTTACTCCATCACTGCCAAGCTGGTAGTGGTGACTAACTGACATAAAAATATGCTTAGACAATAAAAACTACAAAAAACAATGTTATGGAGATAAGTACTGGTAGGCCTTTCCCGGTAGATCAGGTCGATAAATGTTGACAGTGTTGATATACAATGAAACAATGTGCAGTATAATATTAATAAATGTCCCAATCACATCTATGTATCTATAGGTCTTCAATATTGGGATATCGGAGGTGTTTGTTACAGACTGGACCCAGTTGCATGTAATAGTCTCTACAATCCAGGTATCTGGGGGGCATTTAACACACAGGGTCAAATATCTGGAACAGTGACCGCGAATGAGCCCCTTAGGTGCTTGTCTGAGTCAATGAAAATGACAGAAATGGTTGTGTTCTCCAAATGGAAAAAGGAGAGAATGGCTTTGGTCTTTCTTAAACAACACTGTGTAAATTGATCCTTTGGATGATTACAACAGGATGTGTTCTACAGGAAGCAAATATCCAGGTTGATAAAAGAGGAGGAAGACAGGAGAGAATAATAACCTACAAATATGATGTTGGACAACAAACTAAGAAAAATAAGGAGTGGCTTTTCTATGTGTTCTCTATTTTAAGCTGCATAACCACAACCAACCAATCAACTACGAACCCAACAATTCTGGTTAAATGACTGTAGGTTCAAATGCTACTCAGTGAGTAACAAATACAAAGGAATATAATTATGTATACAGTAGAAACATACTGGGATTTCTAAATCTCTTCAATGTCAGGAGCCCTGATCAACCAGATATCATCCTGCCAGAGGGCTGTTGATGCTCTTAAAATAAGACACCTTGTGATAATCTGACAAATGTACCCTCATATAACTCCAGGAGATAGCGTTAAAATAAAGCTGTTAGTTTTATCTCCACTGAATCAAGGGGACAAAAAAAAGCTTTCCAGCCCACTAGATGTACCAGATGTACAAAGTAAACATTATGTAAACAAAGGTTTACGTTCATCTGTTCTTAATTTACTTTAATACTTTTATTTAATAATTGGACTGTTGTCCGACTAGACATTGTGAATGTTTTTTACTACATAATATGTATTGTATATGGCACATAAGCATGCAAGTGGTTCTTTATGATGATGAGCTATAGCTTGGGTGATGATATAAAGTCCAGTTATATTCTCCTTGGTGTGGAGATCCAAGCCAGGTCTCTATCTGAGCCAACCGTCCATTTAATGAACATCCAATTTCCCATCTGGCAGAGGCTCACCTCTCCAGAGGACGGGTCACTTCTCTGGGCTACGCGAGGTGTTTGTTGGTTATTGATCAAATCCATGTCATCGCTCTCACAGCATGAGAGCACATTTTTTCTCTTCCTGTCTGTGTGCTTTTTGGCCATATACAGAAAAGGCAAAGTTGGGAAGATATAGGCTCTAGTGTCTTTCTATATGTATGTCTATATTTTATTTTATTTTTAAAATAAAATATAGACATACATATAGAAAGACACTCTAGAGCCTATATGTATGTCTATATTTTATTTTATTTAAAAAATCAATATGTTGAAAATTATGCCTGTTTTACACAACCCATTGAAGGGTGATGCTTCAACTGCCAAAACGAAAAATGAATCAAATAAAAAAGGAATAAAACTCAATAAAGCCATTTCCTCAGACATATTTCCTTAAGTAAAAACCAAATAAACTGTTCTTGGAGGACAGTCTGTAAAATAAAATATCTGTTAAAAGTGATTTTTTTTTCTCAGCCAATAAACTGCAACGCAAAAACACCAATTTCACATCTCACTCAATCGATCTATGTCCCAGTCTGAGTGAGTCTTTCAAATGTAGCTCAAGTAAAAGTTCAATAAGGAGGACGACATTCCCCTGCTATTTCTCATCGATCTATGTCTGGGTTCTTAATTCCCACGCTGTCATTGCAGGCCCCTCCCCTTCATCTCTCAACCAATTGGGAGTACAATTGCTTGCCAACATGCAGTGTACATCTCTCATTTATGCTCATCTCTATTGTTTTCATTGCAGCCCTCCTCCATCCCCTTCCCCCCCAGAACTCGGCTCCACCTGTCTACAGAGAAAAAGATGGTGTCCTCCAGGGCCGAGGTCCATCTATAGTCACCACCACCACCAGCACCACCACCAGCACCAGCACCACCACCGGCTAGATTCCATCAGGGGAAATCTCATCTCCCAGCAGACTTCATGGATCCATCGTCATGAAGAATAATTTGATGGTGTCTAACCACCAAATGTTATTATTATTATTATTATTATTATTATTGGTATTAGTATTAGTATTATTATTAATAATACATTGTATTGTTTGCAATACAATATATTAATAATAGTTAATATAGTCAAACGACTATATTAACTTTACTATAAACACTATCCAGATGAAACCAAAAGTCCCTTTAACTACCTACCAACTTGTGACAGTCATAGTAAACATGTTCTCCTCTCTGTGCCTTGATTTAAACTCCCCTACCAGAGAGAATACACACTGCGATGATAACGGGTACATTACGATCATTATGTAAGCAGGTTCCAGGCGGTACTAACATAAAGATTTTTATTTGGTTTTCTTATACCTATAAAAAAACAACAATGAAATATTAATGGTTGTGGAATTTGTTCAATAATATACTGTATATGTTGCTGATCAATACAGTTAAGACCAGAAATAGAAATACGCCTCAGCTTTTTCCATTTTAAATGCCTAGGCCACTACATTGTTAATAACAATGCTGAATTAATATAGTATCATATTAGTTCCTAGGCCACTACAACATTAATAACAATGATAACAGTACAATTTTATGTCATTTCCGGTTCCGATGGCGGGGTACTTGAGCCATGTTAATGGAGTTGTGGAGGCAGGCACATGAGACAGGAAAGGTTAACAAACTCGCAGTCCTTGTGACCGCTGAGAGCTAGGAGGACGCTATGTACTGCAGATAATATTAGTGTGGGAAGAGCGTTGTTTGCTCAGACTTTAGTACCATTAGATGCCATTAGAGGAAGCAGACATTAGCATTGGCCCCTAGCTGCCTCTGGGCAGCCGTCTAAAGTATGTGATATCAGGCCCAAAGAGTATACCATATTGCATTTTTTACAATGATAGGATGGCCGTGAAAGTCGTCGGGCGTTAACGTGAGAAAGGAGCAGAATATCGCAAATGATGAATAGAAAGGAAAGATATCTGAGGGGAATTCTTTGAGCTGTTTAACATTCAGTAGCAGTGTTAATCCAAGCTAGCTCTCTCTCCCCGATCGAGTAATGCCCTCAGTGCTACGATGCTAAGCTACCCTCCACTAGCTTAATAAAGCTCGGTCTCCCTCTCTCTCTCCTGACCTGTGATTCATTCGCCTGCTATATCACCATGAGCGTGGCTTAGAGGTGTGTCTTTGGCTGGTTCTGATTCACGAAAGCACCTACTGCGGTAAATACTTCACTCTTTAATATTTCCCTTACTTCATCTTCACCTAACAAAATGTCAAAAGTTTTGAAAGTTTTGAAATCTGGCAAGTGATTGCCGCAGGTATTTTGGTGCGATGCCCTTATGTTAAATTCAAGACTCAGTAGAGGGGGCAGGATAATCTAGTGCATGGATCATCAACGGGCGGCCAACGGGCCACATCCGGGCCGCAGAATATTAATGAATTCAGTAAATGTGAGGAGGAAAAAAAAATGTGTTCTGGTATTGAAAATATCTAGCATTTTTTTTCTTTCAATATTGAAGCCTCATATTGAAGCCTTTACATCAATTGAGATGTAAATAATTTCATTAGCAATGATTTACTGACCCCAAATATGTGCGTTGGGCTTGCGGGTTCTAAGGACATTATAAATCCATCTGTCAGCTTATTATTAGCGAGTAGCCTACCCAACCCCATGCAGGAGTCAGGCCTACCTCACGCACAAAGCTGGGCTTGCTTTACTGGTTGTGCACTGAATAGCAGTTAGCCTAGGACAGGTGAAGCTGAAACCAGTCCCCGTGAACGGAATGCAGCTTGTGCCGTATCTCCATGCAAACTCATAGCTCTTCATTTTGATTTCATAAATTTTTTTCACATGCTCTTATTTAATATTTTGTTTAATTTTCTCATTATAACAACCACAACTTCTCAGTGAAAAGAAAGAAAAAGAAGAAAATTCCTGCAAGGCATCTGTACATCAAATAAAACGTTAAGTAGGCCCTGTCATTTAACAATGAATCCCATGAATAAATTCCTAAGGCTGAAATACTCACATTTGGTTAATGGAAGAAATTACAAATGACATACCCTCTGACATCAACTTTTTAACATTAGGCTTGACAGCTGTTAGGCTTATTCGCAAGTAGTCCTAAAGCAGTCCCAAATATTGGTTTGACAGTCGGTTATGTGTCTTGATAGTGTTCATCTTTGAGAATGCAGATGCCATAGACTTGGGGACATGCCACCCAAAAAGTGCTCAAGCTTTCAGCACCTCTGAGAGCAGCTTTTATTTCGCTGGAGGCCTGAATGTCATCTAGTTCACTTTGACGTCATCCAACACGATCTCCTTCTTCACATTAGTGGGGAATTCTCCGCCTGAGCTGATGGTGAATGGGTCATGCACAAATTCAATGACATCCCTGGAAATGGCCAAGTCATCAAATCTGGCAGAGAAATTCTCCCTCAGCTGTGTGATTAATTTCTTCATAGTCTCTACGATGTTGCTCACACCCACTGTCTTCAGTGTGTTGAAGTGCAGCAGCCTCCCTGATAGCAAATCTACATGGAATAGATCAAGTTTGTTCCCAAAGGCTTCAAGCTTGTCCACCATATCCACCAGGGATTCTTCTTTCCCCTGTAGTTGCAGATTTAGTGCATTAAAAAAAAAGTCTGCTAAAAATGCAACGTTGCACATGTATTCTGTCTTGCATGATGTGCAGGTGGTCAGCTGCTCCTTCTGATTTACTTTGCTTCAAATAGTCCACAACTTGATCCGTGAGTTCAATGATGCGCTCCAATGCTTTGCCCTTACTCAGCCAGCGCATGTCTTTTTGGAGTAAGAGGTCATTGTGAGTATTCTTGAGATTCCAGCACAAATTTGCAAAAAAGGCATGCCTGGTACTAGCATTCCCTTAGATGTAGTGAATTATCTTCATTGTTTTGTTCATAACCTCTTTAAGATCCGCACTTAGCTTGGCGCACAGCATGCTGTGGTGAATGAGACAGTGCATTAGTTTTGGGAGTGACATTCTTAATTCTGCTCACCAGACACGTTTTTGCCGACCATGGCAGGAGCACCATCTCTGACAATTAGGTTGACTTTTTCTAATGACAAGCCATGCTTTTTAAATAGCCCCTCCAGTTTTCCAATGATAAAGTTGCCAGTGGTATTTCCTTCCAGCGGAATCAAAGTCAACAGCTCTTCTTTGAAATCTTTCCCATCAAAATATCTGACAAAAACATTCAACTGGGAAATGTCAGTGTTGTCAGTGGACTCGTCAATAACCAGGGATATGTGTTGAGATTCCTTGACCGCATCAAGTACAAGTCGCTGGATGTCCTCTGCCAAGACGTGGACATGTTGGGCGGTACTTGAAGCAGACAGAGGTATTTGCTTAACAGAGACAATTATCCTGTCCATAGATTTGTCGGTGGCAAGTTCCTCAAAAAACAGTGACCATGCACTCCTTATAAACCTCAGCATCGGTAACTGGTTTGTTATGTTGGAAAGACCCCAGGCAGCCTAAGAGATGGACGTGTTGCCCTCTCTTGTTCATTTAATGTTCAGTTAATAATTCCACTGGCATTGGGAATATCCAGCTTTCAAGGTTTTCTGGGACGGGCCGCTGACTGCTCAGGGTATGACTCTTTAAAAGTTGCATGCCTTGTCGGTAGCTGGTGAGAGTATTGTGTCCAGGGTTCTGTAGTCGGTAGCTAAGTCCCATAGCTTTGAGCCTTACCACCTGCTACTACAGTATGGTTGTGGGTAAGCAATGTGCTCTGAACCATTTTGTGTGACGGTAAAATACTTCAGTCCTGCTGCCTGATAAAACTCCAAAGGTCAGCCAGTATCTTCGTAGAGACTTGTCTTCAAATGTCACAGCTGTCAGTATGTGTAGAAAAACTATCAGTCAACCTCTTATTGCCCCGTTTGCTGGTTTTTAAATAAATAATCCAGAGAAATCACCATAAATAAATGAGTGCACGTATGACTGGCTTAGCTGTTAATGTAAACAAGCTTTTGTTACCGAGGAGAAGCAAGAGGAAACAATGACAACGGAACACTATAGTACTACACATGCACACACACACACCTATACATCCACTACGCACGCACAAAAACGTATACACACACAAACACATTCAAACAATTATTTTGTCCGATTTTCCCTTAAGAGCACACACACACACACACACACACACACACACACTTGTGTGCCACCCAAACAAACGCTTGCTGCTGACACTCATAAAAAATTCAGATGAGCATCTCTCCTGCAGTGTGTGTGTGTATTTGTGTGCTTGTGTTTAAAGAAAAGCCAGATTAAACAATAACAAGAGATTGCTTGACTGTGTGTGTGTGTGTGTGTGTGTGTGTGTGTGTGTGTGTGTGTGTGTGTGTGTGTGTGTGTGTGTGTGTGTGTGTGTGTGTGCGTGCATGCGTGCGTGTGTGTGTGTGTGTGTGTCCAAAGACAGATAGAGAGAGTGAGATTGAGATGGAGAGAGAAAGATAGAGTGAGAGGGAGAGAGAGAGAGAGAGAGAGAGGAGACAGAGACAGAGAGAGAGAGAGACAGAGACAGAGACAGAGAGACAGAGAGAGAGACAGAGAGAGAGAGTGAGGGACAGTGAAACAGAAAGGCTCCCCCAGCGCTAGTCATGCAGCTCTGATTGTCTGTCTCCTCCGTGGTCCTGATGCTGCATGTCTCCACCCCCCCCCCCCCCCCCCCCTGCCCCCCCTCTCTGACTCATTAGGCAGCCTCTCCTTCCTGATGAACAAGCCCAACCGACTAGCCCAGCCCATTATTGATGCTATTATGACAGTGTTTATGACAGGCTGCAGATAAATGTTTTACTTTCAACTTAAAGCATGCTTTTTTTGTTGTGTCTCTGTTTAATTAGTAGCTTAGTTAATTAGTTATTATCAAGTGACACCTGAACGCTGACCGGGACGTTGATTTGTTATTAAACTGACATCATCCAAAGATGATGATTTTTACACTTATCAGACACATTTTCACCTGCCCTGACACCTTCAATTCAAATTTTAATTCAAATATGTTCTCTGTCGGTTCCTTCCCATGCTATTTTCTGCTAATGGTGTCTGTGTGTATGTGTTAGTTTGGAATAGACAGGATTAAATACGCTAGCGGGTTCTTACCCCTACCTCCTCCTTAGTACTCTGTTCAGGTATTGGACCTTAATACATGGTATTAAAGAGCAATAAAACATTCTTGCTTTTGTCCACTACACAATAGAGGAAGAATGATGAGCCTATCACATCTAATCACATCCACACCCATTAGAAATCCTATTGGCCGAACCGAAGAGTAACATTTATCACTCTATGAAACCAGGACCTTACTGCCATTACTTCACATGCACTGAAAATACAACCTCTAAGTGCCAATGACATCATGAAAAGGCACTACCATTGATAGCAGAGTGTTAGGTTTTAAGCGGAATGTTAAGATATATATATATATATATATATATATATATATATATATATATATATATATATATATATACCATTCCATCGTAGGCATCACAGACGCTTGACAAATAGTATTAGCGAAACCAATGCACAGGTTCACGAAGATTATAACTAAAAAGGTTTAGCATTTATACTGAGAATATGAGGATTAAGCAACAGGACACGGTACAGACCCGCCAGCTGATGTGGAAGCGTGTGCAGCACCGGCCCGCCCTATACTCTGAATACGTAATTGCGTAGGGCCCCGCAAATCATTTTTTAAATAAAGAAAGTTCAAAGTTGCAGGAATGAGAAACATTCCTGCAATTTATAGATTGCAGGAATGTTCTTGCCCTATTGTGGTACAACAATATCAAAGGGTTGTCATGTTGTCCTGCTAAAGCAAATAATATTTTTATATAGTCGTATATTTATAGTTAAACTATAAATATAGTTTATAGTTTTATTTCATAGTTCTCGACTCCAGGCAAAGTAAGGACCCCAAAAAAAATCCTTTGTTTCTACAGCCGAGCCTGAGTGTGTGCAAACCAAATACAGACTAGATGCTTTGCTGTTATAAAACAACCTGCTGGCACCATCTCCGTTATCCGCTGTTACCGAGCATGAATGTGTTATGACAACGAGGACAGGTATGAAGCTCAGCGTATGTATTTTAAACCACTTAACAACCATGTTGGACCGATGTGTACTGGAGACTTTCTTTAGGATACGTTGATATGGCAACTAAATATGACAAATAAAATTGCAGTGATTCATAGCTTGTTTTTTACTCATTGCTTCTTGGTTATTATTGCAATGGAAGGTGTATTCATACTCATACTCATTTTTGTTGTTTTTGTACTGATTGTCAGAGGATTTAAACTCCCCATGTCAGCTCAGGCAGGCAGAAACATTCATATAGTTTCTCAGTACTCTTTCAACTGTTTGTAGCCCCTTCCATAGATCATAGTCCATAAATTTATATGGACTATGCCAACCAACCTGTCCTTATATCTGAAGGGGGTGGAAATGTATCGGACTCAATGGACTCAGTGAAGGCCATTGATTAAAATGCTGCAATCATTTTAAGATCACTGTACTGAAGTGTAATCAGTTGAACAATGGATGAATCTATATTCACACATAGTATATTCAGCATATTGAGCACAACCGCCTCCAGACATTTCGTCTTTGTACCGATATTAAATGAGTCATTTATTTTCCAAACCTGCCTTTGACGTTTATTGCTTATGGATTGCGGACAGATGTCTTTGCTCAGGCCATTGAAGCTGCATCAGGGAATGAAACCATAATCATGACAGATAACCCTTATTTTTTATTTTTCTCTTTTCGCTAAACAGTTATAACAGTCCAACCGGTGCAATTTAAAACACACAGACACCCCTGACATCCACATGACTGATCCCCATACTGTGTCTGCCAGCCAACTCCTGGTTATCTGTCACTTCAAATCCTGCTTGGAACAGAAGCGAGAAGAGTGAGTGAGTGTGCAGTAGGTCTCTAATCTTCTGCTACTGCATGGATTAGGTTTGGAAGAGATAGATATCGTGCGATCTATAAACGAATTAACATGGGATGGAAGTATCGCCTATGGGAGAAGTGTGTGTGTGTGTGTGTGTGTGGGAGGGGAATGTGGAGTATTGCTCATATTAACTATGCAAAATGTGCTTGTGACAGCGCATCTCACAACAGAATGCATATGGAGGTTATTTTGGTTTTCAACTGTTTCACAGTGTTCTGTCTGAATATGTTGGAGAGCCACGGCGACGCAACGTATGAAGTGTGTGTGTGTGTGTGTGTGTGTGTATATGTGTGTGTGTGTGTCGTCAATGTGCATTTGTGTATATTTGTCTGTGTAAGTGTGAGGGAATTGGGGTTGTCTGTGCGTATGTATATGTATGTGTGTGTGTGCGTGTGTGTGTGCATAATGTGTGTGTGTGTTTTTTTAGTATGTATTTGTCTGTGTATGTGCATTTGTGTGTCTTTTTGTGCACACGTGTGTGTGTGGCATAGGGTGACGACGGCACTGTCACTTTATTAGGATAAATTATCCAATCACACGGTGAGATCTCCCAGCCTCAGGAGCGCCAGTGCTGAGGATTAGATTATGGCTTCCCACAATGCATCTTGCCCTACATCTCCAGCCATCAGGGACCAGACGTGAGGCCTCTTTAATGTGAAGCTAACATTAGCAACATTGGCACCTGGGACAAAGCACCTAGCAGGGAACAACAGAAAAACAACAGAAATAAAACTAAACAAAACATAACATAATATCATATCCTTTATTTATTATATCCATTGTTATTCTATGTTGTTGCCAATATGTGTTATATTATTATTTTTCTATTATCGCCTGCTCCCTGCTGTGACAAAATTATTTAGTATCTATCTGTCTGTCTGTCTGTCTATCTATTGATCTATCTATTGATCTGCCTGTCTAATTATTGCTCATTTACGATCGCTTACCTTATTTACTTCATACTCAATAATATACTTAAAACTCAATAAAGATGGACGCGTGGAAGTGAAAGGGGAAGTTGGTGGTGAAACTGGCGGTATGTGTGTTTGATGTATGCACACAGCATACATCAAACACACATACCGCCATGCACACATACACCACACACATGCATACTACAGCACACACACACACACACACACCTTGCAGGCCAAGGCTGTGATGGGGCCCACATGGACCCACCACCTTCTGCTCCATATTTTCATGTTTGATGAAAAACAGGCATCTGAATTTATCTTGGTCAACACCAGGCAAAACAATAGGCAAAAAGTGTTTTTTTATTTTCATTTTAGTATGTTGTACCATCCACCTACTCTGTTTCTAAATATATTGGCTATATCTCCCGTAGCAATCACTGACATACATTTTCATGAAAATGCGTTGGCTTTGGCATTCGCTCTCCTTGCCAACATCTTACAAAGGCAGGAGAAGAGCTGGCAGGAGAAGAGAGAGGAGCTCAGAATGCAGAGAAGGTTTCCTCCAAGCACTGAAAACATCTTGTTGTGCTCGGGGTTAAGAGCGGGTTGTTGCCTCTGTCTTCTGTAAAGGACACTTAATCAATGTCTGTCAAATAGCAGGAACCATCAAAATTACATTTATACTTGCATAAGCCATATCTAATGGAAAAACGTAGCCCTATAGCCCTGTAACACGTCGAAAATGGACGTCGGGAATGGAGGTGAACAGGGAGAGGACTTTGAATACATTGACACGTGTAGAATATAAAATATGTGGAAAACTTTCCTTGGCAGAATTCATTGTATACCTGGATATTTGCAGTACAGGAATGGAGTGCATTTGGAATGGAAATACAAAACCTGAACAGTGGGAAATGCTAGTTTGACAAAGTTAAAATTGATCATTGGTTGACATTGATATCCACTGGTGTCACTCGCGGTCCTCTCCCTGTTTAACCACTGGTTCCAGAGTCATCATGCTCGTTTTTCGTTCAAATCACTGTGCAGGAGGGATTGATGAATTCTATTCTAGGTGGCTTAAAAAGGAGGAGACAGGGACAGCTTGTCTTTCTCCACTGTCGTCAGTTCGTCTCTTTGACTCAACTCACTGACACAGCATCTACCTCCAGCCGATCCATGTCAGCTTGATCTTATATTCCTCCCTTCCTCAAGGAACGAATGTAAGAACACAGACAGACAGGAATGCAAAACAGAGAAAAGGCTAAAAAGCAATTAAAATCAACCCTTACATGGTCACAATATCTCTCTCTCGCTCTCTCTCTCTCTCTCTCTCTCTATTTCGCTCTCTGTCTGTCTCTCTCTCTCGCTCACACACACACATGCACGCACACACAGTTATTTGAGGACGTGTCTAATGTTTTCAGTCTGTATCTTTTGAAAAACTTGCGACCTGCTGTTTTCGCTCCCCAGAGAGCCTCTCCTTAGCTGAAATTATGGGATGGGGTGCAGAAGAGAGGCAGGTAGAGATAGATCAGGAGAGAGAGAGAGAGAGAGAGAGAACAGAAGAAAGAGAATGAAAGAGAGGGGTAGTGAGAAGAGGAGAGGTAGGGAGAGGTAAAAAGAGCATGGAGAGAGAGAGAGGGGGGGGAAGTAGAAAGTGGGGGAAGAGAAAGAGAGAGGGGGGCGATAGAGAGGAGGGCAGAGACAAAGAAAGCCCACACTGTTTGCTTCCTGCAGAGTAATGAGACATTTGCAGTCGTCTCAGCATTCAAATTGACAGTGTTACTTTGCGTTGGTCTGCTGGGAGATCTTGTTAAGGATGTTGGGATGTAATTGTGGGGTATGTTGCCAGGAAGCGTGCAAAAGGAAGGGTCAAGAGGGCATTGAATTCTCACGGGCCAGTAATATAACTTGGGATGTCTCAGCAGAGACTCAGGACACATTGGACCTGGTTCTAGGACCTGGTTCTCTGACCTGGTTAGACCTGGTTCTCATATTGGACCTGGCTCTCATACCTGGCTGGACCTGGTTCTCATATTGGACCTGGCTCTCATACCTGGTTAGACCGGCAACTCTGCATTGAGGGGTGGATGGGGGATGGAGGGACAGAGGGATTGATGAATGGATGAATGGATGAATGGACGAATGGATGAATGGATGGATATATTGACAACTAGGTAGACACATGTTTAAGCAGATATACGGAGGGGTGTTCAGGATGGATGGATGGATGGATGAATTGAAAAATAGGTAGATGGATGTTTGAGCAGATTTGATGATGGATGGACGGATAGATGCTGGATGAATGGACTAATATATGGATAGATGGACGGGTAGATGGGTGGATGGAGGGTATGATGGATATATGGATGGAGGAATGACATGGATGGATGACATGGATAGATAGATGGATGGATGGATGGATTACTTGATGATGAATGAAAGGATGTATAGATAGATGGGTGGATTCATTGATGGATAGATGATGGAGGACTTAATGACGGCTGGATAATGATATATGGATAGTACGATATCGTAGAATGAATTGACGGAAGCGTTACTTTATGTCAGATAGTGCTGACACTTTTCTGTGGCACCGCTTGTATTGAGAAGGAAGGGAACAGTGAAGGAAGACATGATTGATTACTGTACAACCTGTCAGCCGCTCTCTCTCCCACTCTCTCTCTCTCACCTTCGTGGGTGCTTGCTCGCTCCCAGTGCCAGGAATAGATCTTGAGAATGACAGCTGCCTCTCCCATAGGATAGCAGGCAGTATCTTGGGGTAATTTGTGTTGTTTCCTGCGCTGGTGGAGGTGAGAGTGTGTCAGCACCGATGAGGGTTGGACTCTGCCGGTGAATGTTAGTCACTCGTCAGTCGCTTTTGATTAACAGCCAGTGGAACACGACACACACTCCCACTCCTTCCCTGTGCTGCTGCTGATTGGACGCTTGTGTTGTCCATGTACGCACGTGTGTGTGTGTGTGTGTGTGTGTGTGTGTGTGTGCATGTGTGTGTATGTATATGTTCCGTCTTTTATCTGGCATGTACGTTCTACACGTGCTCATTACACCGGCGACATCCAGTATCAGTTCATTAAAATACATGAACGGATACAACATTTACATTCTCTTTTTGGCTCAATTGGATTTGGTACGCCGTTGTCAGGCGAGTGCCAGGTGATGTAATGTCTTTTCGCGTTAACTGTATGACTAATGACCGGCGATGAATAATTCATGGGTTTGCGTTCAACCTATGCACCTGAAAACAGACCATAATAGCCCTTCCCTCGTGAGGAAAGAGGGGTTGTATCGCGGCCGGACAACCTCGACAGAATGGCAGAGTAACTGTCAAATGGTGAGACCACATGAAAGCATTGGCTGAGGCAGCAGAATGCAACGTTTCAACAGCAGCCTGGCAGATGAAGCCGAAAAGCCACAGTCTCACTGTCAAAATAAACTTTTAGCAGGAAGTCTCTCTACTTTCTGTTGTCCTGGCTTCCACAATGTCTCAGCTCGACGTGGTGAAGACAGGCCTGCTTTCTGTCTCTGTCTCGGTCTCTCTCTCTCCCTGTCTCTTTCTTTCTCTCTCTCTCTCTCTCTCTCTCTGTCTCTCTCTCTCTCTCTGTCTCTCTCCCTATCTCCTCGTCCCTCTACATCTCTCATATCGCTATGCATCTCCCTCTTTCTCTCTCTCTTTCTCTCCCCCTCTCCCTCTCGTTCTGTCTCGAGCTCTACCTTTATATGTCTCTCTCACACATTCATACAGATACACAACAAACACAGGCAGACAGACAGAGACACACACACATACACACACACACACACACACACGCACCACACACAACACACACACACACACACACACACACAATCACACAATCACACAGTCAATAGATCGATACACAGAAAAACAAACAGACAGACAGGTTGCACAAACAGGTTAAGATACTACGATCAATGACTTACTCCCCCCACACACATGTGGTTCTGGCTAATTGCATTCTGGGATATGAGCAGTTGTCACGGGTCAGACATGACTGGAGATTTCTCTCTCTCTCTCTCTCTCTCTCTCTCTCACTCTCTATCTCTCTGTGAAAAGATCTTTGATTTCCGGTTTTGAGTCTAGACCAGTCCAGTTTACAAGAGCAGAGGAAACAGCCATTTGGTGCTACTGATCCATTTAGCTGATGAGTAATAATGACATCAATAGATGTACCCCTAGTGCACAGTGTCTTCAAAAACGTATATTATGAATATATTTTATTATACTTGCACAACTTTATGCTAGCCTGATTCCATCCTGAAGTTTTATATTGTTTCATTTCACGATTCAGTCTTAAGTACTTTATCTTTTATATGATATTGTATACTTTACTGCCTTGACTTTTTTGTATTTTTGTGATTCTGTCTCACGTAGATGACCATCACCTTGTCATAAGGATTTCACTGTACAGAATGACCATGCAGCCCTACTGCACATCAGAAAGACAAATATGAAAAATACACACTTTCACTTTGGCCTTCATCCTGTAAAGGCAAGGCTGGGGATCAATAGAGTAACAAATCCATGAAAACAACCAAACCGCATCCGAACCTTCAAACCACAACCACGGTTCCAGGAAATGTATTGATCGAGATGTACTGGGGTTTTTTTACGGGTAGATGATAGTAGAGGCTCTACGCGGTGGGTTTTATGGCCCATAGAAGGGCCCCATCCCTGGTGTTAGAGGAGCTGGATGTGGGGGCTCTTGGGGGTCAGCCATGGTAAAGCGGTCTGATGCCATGACTTCCATATGGTGGCCCTAGCAGCCATGTGCCCCAGCACCACCATATGGTCACTGTGAGCTAGTCCAGGAACACTCAGACCTGAATCTGAGGCCTTTACAGAATAGCTCTGTATAGAAATATTGTGTATTATATGGCTTAAAACTTAAACGCTTTGTGGTCAATACTGGTGTCCATATTTGAGAAAGGCCGATTGTACCTGGGTTTAGCCGTGGATCAACAAAGCGTTTCAATTCCCTCTCTCTTTTTTTTTTGTCTCTCTCTCCCTCTCCCTCTCTCTCTCTCTTTCTCTCTCTCCTGCTTTCGATTTCTCTCTCTCTTTCTCTCTCTCTCTCTCTCTCTCTCTCTCTCTCTCTCTCTCTCTCTCTCTCTCTCTCTCTCTCTCTCTCTCTCTCTCTCTCAGATTCTCTCACGTTAAGTATTTCTCTGTCGGACACGGACAAGGGGGACAGGAAGGGGTCGAGTTGCTAATTTTTACACATTTTGACTCTCACTTTGGGTGGGTGATAATCGTGCTATTATAAACCACATACACATATCTAAACAGCAGAACCCAAGAGAATCTTCACCATGAACACACACACACACACACACACACACACACGGATTATGAAACCCACTGCGCCTCTCGTCCCATGTGGCTCATTTCCACTGCTCACCGTCTCCCCTTGTCCACATAATGAGACGTGACATCACAGGGAATACCTTATGATGTATGAACGCGCCACCCGCTGCACTAGCAGGCGAGAGAGAGAGAGGGGTGTGGGGGGGAATAAAGCACTGTGGGTAATTTGACGAGGTATCAGACGCTGGCGTCGGTGGTGCAATGCGAGCGGTAGGTTTGCATGGAGAGAGTTCTTGTGGTGGTGCATGTACTGTATATACGCAGTGTGACACTTGCACACACACACACACACACAAACACACAATTATATGGCTGAAAAATACATGCCATCCAGAATCACGCTGTGAAGCTATGTGACACTATTTGACATTTTTACAATTGACACCCACCCCACACACACACACAGGCACACACACACACACACACAAACACACACACACATACACACACACATACACACACACATACACACACACACACACAAGTGCGTGCTCCCTGGCATTGTCACAGCGGGGGTCTGGGGTTTTAAAGGAACCCAGCCTGTGGATCTCAGGGGGAGAGATGAAGAGATGCTATATCACTATACAAACACTAACTGAACTAACTATAAATACACACACACACACAGACATACACACATACAAACACACATACACACACAAAATAACAAACACAATGACTTACATGATTGCTGCTCTCTTCTCTCATTTCTTTCTTTCTTTATTGCTATCTTTTTACACACACAAAAACACAGGCACATTTACACTCACACACACACACACACACACACACACACACACACACACACACACACACACACACACACATACACACATACACGCTACATCCAGCTGACTCCACATGCATGGAGGACACACAGCCTCATTGAACCAAACATCGGTGAGGTAATAGCTTTCATGTCACTGTGCTCGTAGCACGTGGGGAGGGGTGTGTGTGTGAGTGTGTGTACAAGTCCGGGGCGATTAAAGCAATTGATTCTCCCATACCAAACGATTACAAATACAACCCTGACACACACAACACACAGACACACAAACACAAACACACATACACACCATCCCCTCTCATTCTTGTTGGAGTCAGCATCTGGAGGGGTCGCGAAGGCGGGGGGGGGGGTGAGGGGGTTGTGGGGGGAGGGGAGAGGGAGTCTTAATCAGGCAGAACACAGAGAGCAGCATCCATTAAATATGGATTACAGTCCTACTCCGGAGACAACAAGCCACATGGTGGGCTATAGGTGTTACATAGATAGATAGATAGATAGATAGAGAGAGAGAGAGAGAGAGAGAGAGAGAGAGAGAGAGATAGATAGATAGAGAGAGAGAGAGAGAGAGAGAGAGAGAGAGAGAGAGAGAGAGAGAGAGAAGAGAGAGAGAGAGAGATAAGAGAGAGAGAAGAGAAGAGAGAGAGAGAGAGAGAGAGAGAGAAGAGAAGAGAGAGAGAGAGAGAAGAGAGAGAGAGAGAGAGAGAGAGAGAGAATGTGAGAGTATGAAGGTTATATCAGGTGATATCTTCTAGGGCACTTCGATCAAGAATATAATTATTTTTCTGTTTGTTGAAATGGAGTAATTGCCTACTATTACTGCATTATAATTGGTATGTCAATCTAGATGCAGTGAGGTGTAAAAGAGACAAACGCAGTCTCTGTGGGAAACAGTGTGCATTTTCCATGGAACAGTGTTTCTTGTGTGTGAATGTCAACAGTATGTAGTATGTAGTATGTAGTAGCAGCATGAATGTCAGCAGTATGTAGTATGCAGTATGTAGTAGCAGCATGAATGTCAACAGTATGTAGTATGTAGTATGTAGTAGCAGCATGAATGTCAGCAGTATGTAGTATGCAGTATGTAGTAGCAGCATGAATGTCAGCAGTATGTAGTATGTAGTATGTAGTAGCAGCATGAATGTCAGCAGTATGTAGTATGCAGTATGTAGTAGCAGCATGTGTAAACTATAAACGATGGCCTGGATAATGCAAATTAAAGGCTAATACTACAATCTGTCCCAGAAATGATCAAAGTATCCAAAATGAGTATCTATATCAATTCCTTATTTATATGGAAGGAAGGAAGAAATTAAGGAATATAAAAAATATATAAAATCCTAATGGTAAAGTCGAAGGGACTTCTCACTATCCTTCGCTAAAAACCCAGTTCCGTAGCCGAGAGCCCGTGGCAGGACTGACCTCCATAGATCAAAAGTTGAATTCATGTTATTCTGTGCTCCCAATAGCCCTCGTTCAAAGGCACCGCAGTTGGCCGAGATCAAAGCCACGCGGTATAGGACCACCGCCACCATTTTCCGAACCACTTCTTCTAGAAAAATCTAATGCCGGGCCATACCTGGCCCCCATTATCTCAGCCGAATTCAAGGAATGGATGGGAACGCCACCTAGCTTTGATAGGATTTAGAGAGAAACATCAAGAAAAGCTATTTTCTTGGACAGATAAGATGAAAAACGATGGCTGTTAGCGTGCTAGTGAGCACGCATTTCTCCCTGTAGTCCTCCGCTAGCCGCACTCATCTGGATGCTAAGCGAGGAAAACGAAAACATATCTCAACTTCAATCCCCGGGGGCCGTATTCACAGAAAAGCCATTCAACTTGACGGATATGTGCCACCGTTAACCCTTAAAGGCCCGGCGCCGAGAGTTATGGATAAACCTGGCAGTGGCGGAAGCCGAAAAGTCGACTGTGTCTTCGACAAGCAGACTTTGACGGATGTATCAGGATTCGACGGGGCAATATTTGAGGAGAGGTTGAACCCGAGTGATGGAGGTGACCCTTTGGCGGATGTAATTGAAGAGTGTTCTTGGTTTTCTGACCCTAAACGACGTGCTTCATCCTCTGGCAGAGGCTGTGCTAATAAACACAGGAACCCCCTCTCTTGGTGAGGTCTCGGAGCGGAGGAACGCGGAGCAGGGCTTATTATGTGGGTTCCACTCCTAGAACCCAACGCTGCGGACCCCCGAGGAACACACCTCGTTTTAATAACTCTCTGATGTCGTTCTCCTCCCTCTCTCTCTCTCTCTCTCTCTCTCTCTCTCTCTCTCTCTCTCTCTCTCTCTCTCTCTCTCTCTCTCTATCTCTCTCACTTTCTCTCTCTCTCGCTCTCTCTCTCTCTCTCTCCCTCTTCCTCTCTCTCCCTCTCTCTCTCTCTCTCCTCTCTCTCTCTCTCTCTCTCTCTCTCTCTCTCTCTCTCTCTCTCACTTTCTCTCTCTCTCTCTCTCTCTCTCTCTCTCTCCCTCTCCCTCTCTCTCCCTCTCTCTCTCTCTCTCTCTCTCTCTCTCTCACTCTCTCTCTCCCTCTCTCACTCTCTCTCTCCCTCTCTCCCTCTCTCTCTCTCTCTCTCTCTCTCTCTCTCTCTCTCTCCCTCTCTCTCTCTCTCTCTCTCTCTCTCTCTGCTCTTGTCTCCCCCCAACTCTCTCCTCACTCAATACATTCATACTCTCATTCCTTATATAT